>JBCAUI010205527.1:0-31447 GCA_038406195.1 Haplosyllis anthogorgicola
GAATTTCAATTGAATTTCACGCTTGGTTATTAAAACTCTATTGAAATAAAATTGATAAATATTTAATGATCAGTAAATAGAAAAATACATACCCGCTGTTACTTCCAGTATGGGTAAAAACTGAAAAAGTATCCAAAGTAAAGTTATCCTACACATGTTGAATAATCAAGCAAAAACGGCATCAATTTTTAAAATATTACTTAATTATATTAACTGCTTAAAAACTCCTCATGACATAAAATGTTTCCAAATTTGTATTAAAACGAAGCTACATGTTCTATCAGAAATAATCCAAGGTCCTAAACGTTGGAAAAATTATATAAAAATCATTATCTTGTATCCATGTTTGTGTGTGTATGGTTTGTGTGGGATAAAGTACTAGAAACGTTCTTTTATTGTCATAAATAAATAATGTGTCCTTTTTTGCAATAATCACTCGGCCAATAAATGAGATAGAAACATCTATAAATGTTTAATAATGTAAAGTAGATTTTCTCTGGATAAAAGTCCCAGTGGGAAAACTTTTGATGTTGTAGAATCAATACCTCGAAAAGTCATTAATTCTTGGCATAATATACTTTAGTCCGCCCGACTTTATACCAGAAAAGTTAAGGAAAAATATTACAGCTGCTTATGAAGAGATTTCTTCATTTAAATTTCTTCAAATTAAATTAGAAGTACTTTCAAAATTTTTTACATCTTTGTTGAATAACTATTTTTCAAAACATAAGCGCATAATGTACATTAATTTTTTTAATTAAGGTTAGCTTAAAGACTTTGATAAAGTGTCCAAATTACCTGGGAAATATTTGTAAGTGTTTTATTCTGTTTCATTATGGACGATAAACTAGTTTTATCGCATTGATCGAACTTTTTTTTCCATTCCAGAATTTTGTCTTTTAACTCGGAGTCCCAGTAAAAATTGGCATGTGATGAAAAATCTGACTGCGCAAACGTTGCCATCCCGCGATGTTTTTCTGGAGAAACTAAATAAATTAAAGTGAGGAATTTGCCGCAAGACTTTTCCAAAAATTGTAGCAGTTGTCGTGAGGTAATTATTGATGTTTATAATGCAAATTATCATAGAAGATGTTGTTTACATTACGCTGTGATTTATTAAAGAAATTCATAAGTTTATAGCGTGTCGAAAAGGATTAAATTTTGGTGATGAGCGATAATTAGGAGCTTGCCCAGTAAAAAAGCAAATGCATGGAGACACAATCAAGACAGTGTGAATAAGTGTAACTGAAATACATACAAATATATAATCTCAGAAGATTCATTTCATTCAACACAACCCATATCTACACATTTGAAACCCTTATGAAAGGATCTCTAAAGTGTAACTTGAGAAACGGCACCAATGCAATGAATGCACAGCACACTTTACATTTTCAAAACCATGAATTTATACACAACAAAGTGATTTTTGGCTCATCTACATGACTGCTGCCAGGGTGGCGTTTACATTACTGGCTAAAGTGGTAGTGTATGTGAACGCCGTAATAAATTACATAAACGCCAGAAAAGCTTAAACGTAATATTTTGATTATGAAAAAGTTATCAATCTAATGCATTGTAATATAGAAAATCTACTGTTTGTTCGATTATTCAACTTCAGTAGAACTTGTCTTGAATGACGTCTTGCGGCATTTTACGACACTTATTCATTGCATACAAAATTGTTAAAACTAGTTTAGACGACCCCGTCTTGGGCGACATCCTGTCTTGTACGACATTTTTATGGGGAAAAGTGTAGCGTCCATGAAGACAAGTTTTGCTGTACTTCGGTTCAATTTTATGTGATGACAAAATTACAATTATATACATTACTCTTTTCAGCCAGACACCCAAGTGAGATGGCATCGGCACGATACATACAGGGTGATGTAGACGATGAAGAAAACGATCAAGGAGCAGTTCAGTCGGCAATAAATAAAGCGATGCAGGTCAGTAACAAAGTTACACATAAGTTGAATGTCATATTACAATGAAAAGATTAGTTTCTGATGAAAAATTGTGTACACATGTGCGCCACCACCTGTAGGACATAGGACATAAGACAACAAAACTGGTGTGTACAATTTGCCAATTTATTCAAATCAACCCAGTATAATCATGCGCAAAGTGCAGAAACTTATACCTTCAATGATTTTACAAATGCAAAAAACGTTCAGTACTCAGTTGGTAATGCGTAAGAGTTTTCCCCATAGAATCTATTTTATTCCAGGCTTGGCTGAAAGATAATCCAGAAGATGAAGATGAAGCAACTCCGAGCAGGCCCAAGCAAAGGAAAATAAACTACCGGTCCGGTTCCACCATTCCACAAAACTTCTTCTATGCAGACGATGGATCAATGAAATGTACGCTGTGCTCCTCGTCCGGAATTATGAATAAAGATCAACTGAGGCAGCATATCAACACTCACCACACAGGTTTCATAATTGTGCAATTCATTCAAACTCTTGCCCCAGGACAATTTTATTTTTCTACAGTCAACCCTGTCATTTACGACCACCCGTTGGAACAATTTTTTTGGTCGTAAACAGCAGAAGGTCCGAAAACACAAGCTTATTTCTGTAGAATGCATAGTTTTCTTTTGTTAATATGTGGTCACAAATGACAGGTGGTCGTAAAAGTCTGGTTTTACTACAGTTATCCCCGAATATATTAATATTTTTGGTGCGTGAAAATAGCATCGATATAAGTGGGATATCGATATAAAGGGAACAATTACTATGAGGGTCTATTAATTTGGTGCGGAAAAAAGTATCGATATAAGTGGGATATCGATATAAGCGATATCGATATATCCGGGGAGGAGTGTAATTGGGACAAGGGCGACCTACACAACAAGCAGGGCTAGTCCACTCAATCCTGTCTTCTCAGTTTGGTACCAATTTTACATTTTGGTATGACAAGACTGTGATTTGGTACCATGAATAGATACATGTGCAAACTGCACATGTAGCAGTGTAGAGTAGATCAGGTATTTATTTACTGTCCACACATTCTATGGACATTAAGAGTTTTACGAAAGTCTGGTTAATTACGATCCCATTAAAAGCTTATTTATTTCGCTCAGGCAAATAAGGTAGATTAGGCAAATTAGGCAGGGAATTTATATTATCATTAATGTTCATTCCTACATTTAGTCCTTTCCAAGTCATCATGATTAGTCATGTACTAAATAGGCTACACATGTGGTAAAATTCCCGTGCATAATCTGCCAAATTCGCCTAATTTACCTAATAACAAGGCACGAGAAAAAAATAAGGGTAACCTCCATTGACGCGATCGAAGACTTCCATTATTCCCCAGTTGATACAGAAAGTCAGCTTCGTACACATAAGACATGAAAATGCATTATTCAATTCTTCAATTTATTACACATAAACTCTAGCCACGATCCTCTTATTTACATTAAAATTAGGCCATGTGACATTCACTATAGAACACAAGGGAAGTTAACGCGTAAAATAACACTGATCATAAACTTGTCATGGTCTTTTGATTTTCTAGGATACCATTCAATAAAAACGCCGCCTGTGTGTATTATATATCCAATCAATGATATGCGTGAGTGTAGCATTTGCGAATAACTTTATATATATCTATACAGTTTTCGTAGTCTGAAAGTGTTGTGTGGATTCTTGGTGGTCTAAGCATAGAGACCAACAAGTCATTTCAAGTTCTCGTTCTTTTTCGATCTACATGTATGATTGTGGCTGCAGAATAAGGATGTCTTCTTCAACCATGAGCACAGTTGCAGTCGGAGCTACATTAGCTACGGCCTGCGTTGCTGTAGGATACTTTATTGGTATGTTCTTCTCTTCTTTTAACGATATGGTAAAAACAAGAAAGTATATATAAAATACACAATGCTACAACATCGTCTTGCACGAGTGCACCTCTTGGTGTGCCATTGCCGTGCCATTGCCATTGTTCCACTGATGCACCCTAAACCTCACAAAATCTATCCCATACTTTGTCAAACAGCTTTAAACAGCTTTAAATTGAGCAAAATAAAATTAAAAATAAGTTACAAATGATGATGCGTTACACCACATGCGGCTAGAAAAAGGTTTCAGCAATACGTAGAATAACTAAAGACACTTTAAAAACCTTGAACAATTGCAATGAAACTCACAATGTTGTATATTGCGTAAAGATATGTCCTTTGGCACCCAGGTAAACGAAAGACGACCTTCAAAAGTTTAAATCTTGAAGAAGCTGTGAAAAAGAGAAAGGCTCACTCCAGTGACAATCCTATAACAGAATATATGATGAAACATTCCCTGAGGCTCCATCCTGCACAGCAACATCTTATAAAGGTCAGAGGAAGATCCTTTAAAGGAGGAAGAATCAAGATAACCGTATATGTCCATTAATGTAACAATGCTGGAAGATAAACCTTTTCAGTACAGTGCTCAGTAGTGTTCGGCTTATCACACTAATAACCAGAAGCCAATAACTGGTTTGTTTGTTTGTAAACGTACGTTACGTTAATAAAGGTTTTTCCTGATACCTTATTCGTTCTTTGCCAGATTTATCAGGTCAGACAGATTTTGTAGGTCTCTGTATTCCACTAATTTCACTTCAATTTTTAACAAATACAACATATACTGTTGATTACAAATAGTAGTTATCATATATAACTTAATTACAATTCTGAACAACACATGTCCCACTTTATATAAATTACAAGGATCTTCCAGATCTGACCGAAAACTTAATTAGGAAAAACCTCTTATCTGTCATCAGCTTAAACATTTGTTTCGAGACATACAACTAAACTTATGATACTATGTAATACTATGAAGCATTTTACTCGGAGAAATCTTTCTGACTGGCCTCACAGTTATACAGTGGTGACTGCCTATGGTTGGTTGTTCAAATGTCACTTTGCCAGCTCTCTGGGCTATATAACGGACAGCATGTGCATACCTCGATCATTTCCTTCATGTTTCTCCCAGAGTGAAAACCTCTGCGTGCACATTCAAAATGCAAATGACCCATGCTGTTCCTATGACTTCTGGCTCAAGACAAAGAATGAAATGCTACCTCTACCCTTACACATTGACCCCTTAAAGCCTCGAACATCCGCTTTGAGTGCTCTTCTTTCATTCGCAACACAGGTAACCAAGGAACATCCCAGATGTGTCATGTTGTCCTCCTCCGACGAAATGCAGTTTCTCTGTCACCTCGTCAAGACGATAGGGGCAAAGAAAACCATTGATGTTGGTATGTTTACTCAAATATCGTAGATACAGATAATTGTTCACTGGTTTCATCTCAAAAATTCAGCGATCCTTGGAACAATAGAAATTCATGCTGTGCTTGTGGCTTCGAGAAAAGCAATGCATTAAGCCACCTTCGTTCATTTTCTCCAATAAACTGTTTTAAGTAACTTCAGAATAGCCATTTAAATTTACTGTTGCATTCACTCAGGATTTGCACATCATTTTGGTAACAACCCCGTGTCTTTCACTCGAACACAAGAGCAAAGGCGTACCTTTCCGAAACCGAAGAACGTGAACAAAATTTCCGTCTAGTTCCAACTAGTGAAAATTTATGTTGTACTGTATCCTTGGAAAAAAGACATGCGAAACTTTGGGACTTTGAGAAACAAAACAATTTGACGCACATAAAAACACAGCGTAAAAATCGATACAATTTTCTTCCTGAATAGTACAGTGGAACTTCCTCCGGGCGGACCTTCCTTGCTCGATCATCAGACTTTAGACGTAACACAATTAATTACGCAGAAAAGAACCCTCCTTTGCAAGACCACCACACAATTGACGACCCTTTTCTTGCCAAAATTGGGTGGGTGCCCAAAGGAAGGTAATCAAATAACTTTAATCGTCCTTTCAGGTGTGTACACCGGTTACAGCGCAATGTCCATAGCTCTTGCACTACCAGATGACGGTAAAGTCATCGCTTGTGATATCAGTTCAGAATACGCCGATATCGGAAGGCCATATTGGAAAGAGGCTGAAGTGGCTCATAAAATTGACCTGCGAATCGCTCCTGCGACTGAAACATTACGTAAGTGTGGCAAAACAAGTATTATGTTGAGTATTATGCTTATGTTCGAATGCCAATCAAGAATACGCCAGTATTCCAAATTTAATGATTCTGACATTGATATTGATTTCGTCAATAATAGCAGATTAACCTGCCATGATTACGGAAAACATGCAGTAGAACTCGTCTTGTCGACACTTAACATTTCCATGCCAAAGGTGTCGTAAAAGGCAGGGTGTCGCCCAAGACAGGGTCATTTAAACAAGTTTTAACAACTTTGTGTACAGTAAAAAGTGTCGTAAAAAACATGATGCCGTTCAAGACAGGCGTTGTTCAAGACAAGTTCTACTGCAGAAGGAAAATCCGCTTGACATCAACTTCTTCCACATAAAAAATGTGTTCCGTGATTTCTCACCACAGAGACAATGGTGGATAAAGGAGAAACCGAGAAGTACGATTTCGCTTTCATTGATGCAGACAAATCAAACTATGTTCACTACTACGAGTTGTGTATGAAACTTATTCGACCAGGCGGCATCATAGCTATTGACAATGTAAGTACACCCGTAGTTTAATTCCACTTATGCTGTCTTTGGACTTAAGTATCTCAGTCGTTTACAGACCAACTCATCTCTGCTGTAGTAATCACACAGAACAGCAACCTAACCATATGCGAATCCAGGTTGCACCTGCCCCAGTCCCCACCCCCACCATGGCCCAAGGTTTCTTCATTTTCATGCAGTTCTTTGCGATTTTATGGACAAATTTAGGTGTGGATCTTTCTACGTGGTTGGCACCCCACCCCTCTTGCAAGGAATCCTGGATCCACCGATGTCAACCACTTCTAGCCTTGGCACCATTGCCAGTGGTGGGCCCTAGGTTTCTCCATGTGTAACGCAAAGTTTGGTGGCCAAAGTGCAACCTTGGGTTTCCTGTAAAAATTCGTGATAACTGCACAAAAAATAAGCTAAGTTGGGTTGTAAGGAGATGGGGGCCAGGGAGGGGTAGGGCGAAGAGCACTTGTCACTGTAGACCCTCCTATGACACCCCCTGTAGCACCCTCGTGCTTTGAGCATGAATGTAGATTTTTCCCTTGAAAATTTTTAGCAAGATCCTTACGGCATTTTTATTAAAATGGTCCCAAAATACCAACTACATTTCACACCTGACTTTGTAACGAGCAAACACTAAATCAAGCGTTAATATTTGAACTTGTAGGTTTTGTGGGGTGGATTTGTAGTGGACCCAGAATACAATGATCCAATAACTACAGCGATACGGGCGATAAACGAACACATATCTAAAGACGAAAGAGTCGACATCAGTATGCTTAACATTGGCGACGGTCTTACTCTTGTCTTCAAGAGATAATTCACGGCACAACTATGTACCGAATTTCTACCAATTAACACACACCCCTTCTGTGAAATCCATTTTATGCCACTTCGTAAACTAACTTATCAAAAGGATTTTTCAAGAAGTGTACTATCATTTATTCACACAATATATAAAAAAAATTCTCTTTAGTTTCATCTAAAAAAAACACCCAAATGGACTTAAAAGTATTCTTTATATCAGGTGAATGACAGAAAGGTAAAATTTATATTGCGGCTCCCAACATGCATACCACCCCAAAGACACTTGTGATGTTCATGCAACCACAAAATTTGGTCCTTCGCACATGTGCGCTAATTGGGATAAATATGGTATGCACGAGATTACCAAAAATAAGCAATATAATCTCAGAAAGCAAAACGTCCAGTCAAGTTTACATATCAAATGTTTCATCAAAAAATCTTACGATCTTGTGTTAATTCATTTGTAGTATGGACCTCTCGCTCTTCTCACATACTTTTCCATGCACGTGAATTAAGAAACTGTTATGTGAGACATTTTCCTTTTCTTCATTCTTTTTTTTTTTTTTGGCATACTGAGCCAAGGCCTATTTTGGGGCCACTGGTACCCTCGATGTTGAATTTCGGGCGACTCGGCCCATTTGGTTTCAAGGCCGGGATGTGTTTTCTCACTTACACTATGATCCTCAAGAATGTGAAACTTCAATAAAAACAAATACGGCTTTACGGACAGACGGCTTTTAGACATTAAACACTCGAGAGTTGCCTCATTATCAGTATAAAACAACAACGTGCGACTATTTTTACCAATTAACCAGTTTTATCTGTTCTTTATAAATACATTCAATGAAATAATCGCTTTAATAGTGTTGTTCTTCTTTCTGTACAGAAATAACACGTTATAATATTTATTAACCTTCCTGTGAAATGTCGGAAAATGAAAAGCAAAAAAGAAAAGAAAATAACAAATATAAACAGTTGCACTATATACCTTAAGAGTATACAGAATAATTGCAATCTTTATACAAGTAATCACAGTTTTGAAGCCCCCCTTAGCTTGCATATGTGGAGTTAGCATTGATACACTATGTTCTGCTTATGCATGTCACACATATATGTATATGTGCCCTACATTATAATACAAGTGCAGTGCACCATATATTTTCTCATATTTGGCACATGAGATAAATCTTCAAATCCATACTATTGGCAACAACGTTATAATATAATTACTAACGACCTAAATCACACGTAACATTCAAATACTTAAAAATGCTAACTACAAACAATCATACATTATCGCTATCTAATAAATAACCCTTGCGCAGTTTGAAGATTCAGTTAACAACCTCTGTCGAACAAGCAAATTAAATTGTTTTTAAATATGGATCAATTGAGCAAATAATGCTGATGCTTTTCTTGATGGTTCACTTACAGTAAGCTGCAAATGTATCTTGTTACGTCAAGATACAGACAGCAGCCTAACATTGCGATTTTACAAACCAAGAGACTTGGTAGCTAAGGATTTAAACACATTTTGCACGTATTTGTTGCATTCGGAAGCAAACAAATAAACACACATTTTTTAGCGTACATTCTTAGCAACACGGGCTCTTGGCTTATAAAATTTTGCTGTAAACCTAATCGTTATGTATCAACATTTTACTACATAGGCTTTACTATTTTCATAATTGTATCAATGCAATGTCTACATGTGAAGAAAAGGGGCAGCTGAGTGCTTCATCATTAAGCACAAGTAGTGTTTCGTGCCATTAGCTCATAATATTACATTTGCTGTAATTCACAGATGAAATTAAGCACATTTTCTTAGCCTAATTTCAAAAGAAATACGGTTTTATACGAAGTTATTAATATTCAGCGAAGAAAACACTTAACTTCATCTGTGAATTGCGCCAATTGTGTGTGCCTATGGCCGTACTAATTAGATTAGTACTTATAACACTCACCCAGGTATTAAATGGCAACAGGGAGACTTCCCATAAAGTTATTCACCATACATTTATCACTTGATACACATTGTATGACTTACGCATAGTAATCAGTCCACTGCTGTTTTCATATTGAATTATTGTTAATATATTACGGCTGGACACTTCTATTCATAAGATTTCTCTTTGGCAAAGTTTGCTTTTAGAAGCAGGCGGCAACTTTGTTACGTCAAAAAGCATTTTGCAGATTTCATAAAGTTTACTGATTACGTAGCACAAGTGTTTCTTAGGTAAACATTACGCATCACGTTTATGTCCGTATAATGATGTTTGAAATTAATATTTTCAATAATTTAACGGGATTAACTATAAATTTTAAAGGCAATAAAGTGCGCATTTGTGAATGATGACAAGCATCTCGGATAATAAAATAAGGTTTCGTGACAAGCTAACGTTACACTATTTCAAGTTTTAATTTGTGTGTTAACAACAGATGTGAATGTTACAAATTGTCCAATAAGTACATGTCGGAATAGTTTAAACGTGCAAAACTCACGGTTTTTAAAAATACTTATATCTCCGTTTAAATAGTTTTTTGTTTTTACTTTTTGCACATACCAATCAAAATGTAACATGGGCCAAGTTACAAGCTGTTTTAGTACACCTGGTTTTAACTTAATCACATAAATCTTGGGAAATGTTATACTAAATGACGGAAAAAACAACACAAGAATTATTACAAGCTTCCGTTAGTGCTTGGCCACAGACGGAGGCGGTTCCTTTTCACTGCTTTTTGTAGCTTCTAGATGGTTGACCTTGTTGCGGTGACGCGCAACTGCTTTATCGTTCGGTGAATTACGACCTAGGTTATTGACATGATCTATGCCCGGCAGTAAGCTGCCTCCAGGCCCAGCACCAACTTGCTCCGTATCGGACTCAGCTCCCGATAGGCTTGAATTGGATGACGTCTCTTGATCATCTAAGCGCAGTCCTTCTGCTAGAGTAGACAGCAGTAATTCCTGCACAAACACACTGCGGTCTGCTTTGTCTATGTCGGCACTCTGTCTCTCAGTTTCTGACAATTCGTCATCTCCACACCTGCGAGACAAAACTTAGTGATGAGCATTTATACGACTGTAATGCTTCTATTTAAATGCTATCTATCGATAGTGAAATCTGCATTGGCCATAATAATCACAAGGCGACCTGTTGGCATTCTTGCCCTATTTTCCAATAATCACTCGCGATTTTCCGTAGTATTCTGTACTCTATTGGGCATACTGCAATTTATGTACATTTTCCCTTTTAAAGATGGAAATTTGCCCCGCGTGGATTCCACTGCAGTGTGCTGGACAAACTAAGGAAAACTTCATTAAAACTATGATAGCTGTATTGACACTGACCTTGCCGAGTGGGGCAGGTTTTTATCAACTGCTTCGCACCAAATTACAAATTTCCTACCTGGCTAACAAAAACTGTGAGTTGGCATTACTGCTACTGCTGGACATCGACGCACCAGCTATGTCGACAAGCGTTGCAGCCTGTGATACAACCTGTGCCGCCGTAGCTGCGTTACTATTGGCTGTTCCAGGCAGAGGCTTATTGGCCGCTTCAGCCTGTCGTCGTGGTAACCGTTCAAGTTGTTGTCTAAAAGTAAACATGCTGCATGTGCAACATAAGTTGATCGATGTAAGTCTAACTACCTACATACAAAATCACTTAACCCTTATATCATAGACACAGTATTTTGTTTCAAACTTTTTTGTCAAAATATTCACAAAAAACTGTAAGGTCAATCACCTAGTAACTTAAATTATGATGAACTCACTCCTTTTTTGCAAACAATTTAAAGTGGGAATAACAATGTATATTGTACATTTTATAAGCTGCTCGACTATGCAACACAACAAATCGATTCACGGGTCACCAACTCCTTTAAACTTCATCTTAAAAATTAGCTCCACAGCAACAAAAAAAATAAGATATACCGCTCACCTAGTGGATTGTAGCTGCATCTCTAGTTGTTGTAACTGGGACGAGACACTCTGCGCAGCTGCCGCTCGGCTACGCACACTTGACAATTGAGATAGCAATTCTGTAAGAGAAGAACTTCTTGTAATCATGAGTGCAATACATTTTATGTATAATACAGGTATTTTCTAATAACATGGTTGTCAATTTACACATACACGTTGGCAAATTTCTTAATTTCATGGCCATATTTCAGAAGCAGCTGATGTCCAAATAAACATGCACATGAATCTGAGGTTTATGGTGGCTTTACTTACTTATATATGAAAACGTATTTTCATACGTTTGCTGTTAAACCTTGCCTATTATAATCACGGCAAATTTTGAAGGAAAACAAAATAAATAAATTTTTGTTATCAATTTTGCATCGCTTCACTTGCATAATTCTAGCTAACAAACAGATTCAAACCTGCAATAGGATCCATAGTAGCATCTCTACTACTTGGTGAAAGTCCTGATAAGGCTGAACCGGCTGCAGACTGAAAGTGCATGTTACTTCTTCGCGCTCTTGTTGAGCCCACTCCACGCCCAGGATGTGGTATCCTTCGCACATGTCTTATACCACCTACAGGTTCATCCTGCTGACAATTGTCAAGGATCAGTCCGATAATGAAGACTGGGATTGAAATTCCCTATTGTCCCTGTACAACAATAAACGCTTATTGGTCTATCTCTGGAAATCAAATGAACAGGCAAGAAGCTGAAAGCTCATTAGTTACTCCATAAGAACTCGCCTTGGCTGGTCTTTTAAGACTGAATGTCCTTCTTTGGAATGAATAATTATGCTATATGATACATGCTCTAACCAAACTTTTTTACCAAAATAAATTTGCTTACTTCTCCTGAATTTTGATCACAATTCCCCCTAAGCAACACATAAAAACTTTTAAAAAGAAAAGGATACAAATTCCCTAGGAGCTCTGTGTTCCAAGGTCAAGTGAGCAGTGAAATCGTCTGTAACATGATTAGGATCCCCTCCTGGTAGCGCTGCACATACAGGACATACCTGCAATATCACACGAAGGATATAACATTTTATTTGGTCCCACTACACAGAAAGTAAATTTTACATGGATGTCACTTTTTCTTTCTTTGTTCAGCTTGAGCATAAATAAATATGATTGTTAAATGTGTTAATTTTCCGTCATCAGTTTTTAATCTTTTTTCATATAGATGGAGGTAGGAGTTTCTGATGACAAAAGCCAAGTATAACTTTTTAGGAATTTCAAAATACTGAACCATCACTTGTAGGGTCTATGAGTGCTATTGTGCACTCTCTTGCCAATTTTTTGAAAAAAAACCCCCCAAAAAACAAACAAAAAACCCAGTCGAATCTAGTGCGCACTGCAGACTTATACTTCCAATTCCTGTTTGGAGAAAGTAAAAGAAATAAACATTACCACTTCTACAGATGTGTCCGGATGTTCAGCAGTAACATGTTCCTGAAGTGTTGTCTCTGTGAAGCCCATCTTTCCGCAAAACGGACACGTAAACGCCTGAGGCTGTTCAGCCGAAAAGGCTTCTCCTCCATAATACATATCTTCAACAAAACGTTTTGCAGATTTTAAATTTTACATTCAAAATTTATGTGGTATACAGTAGTCCGTCCTGAACGATATGCCACATTTTACATGTCTTGTAATTTAATTCCTTGGTACAGCAGAGCCTGCCTTAAGCGGCACCCGTCTTGGGTGGCATTTTGCTTCTTACGGGAGTTTTGCCCCAACATGAATCCTTAATATTCATGTTTATTTTACCTGTCTTGAACGGCATTTCTGCCTTTTTGGCATTCTACTCACAACAAAGTAGGGCGTTACCCGCCCAAGGCAGGTTCTACTGTTTTAATGTTGATTTTACTTATATTGAGCCACATCCTGTTTTTGGCAGCATTCAAGTACGGTAGGACCTCCTTTTTACATTTCCTTTGAGAGACACCCTCTCACACAACACTTTTTCAGTGTAATGTACTCATATTAAATGTGTTTTATTTTATCTTCTTTGAGTAAAGCTGTCTCTTTTACGGAACTTTTATGAAGCAAAAGGTGAGTGTTGCTCAAATAAGGTCCTACTATAGTATTAAATTTGCATATCGTTGAGGCAAGTTCTAATATATTGTGAACCATTTTCTTGCTAAATTGATTTATACATGGAAATAAAATGGTCAAATATTTTAGAGACTTACCAAAATCACTTCGAGTCAGAATGCACTGCATAGGATGATCGGTTGTGTGTCTAGTAGTAGTGGCTCCAGCTTCGTAACATGTGGCACATAGGTCGTAGTCGTAACAAATCAAGCACTTGTACCTCCGTCCTCGGAAGTTGCCTTTTAAGCAGGAATCACAACTAACCCCTAAATAAAATACACAAGACTTTTACACTTTTGAATAATTGTAAAAAACATGTGAAAGTGGCTCAGGTATTGGGTCACCCGAGAAAAACTGTAACTTCTTATGATACTTGTAGTTACAATGTTATTCAATTCCTAAATCCAAATTGCAACCCATAACGGTCGAAAATGTGGAAAGTTTCCAATAAATTTACATTTTGACTGACATGTCAAGTTTAGGGGGTTAACTTTATGCATTTTCAGTGACAACAGCATGTAGCTTTTTCGAAGGGAGTAACTTGACAAGCGTTCGTCTTTTCAACCCACGAAGATTTTGAGACGGTGCAAATTGTGAGCGTCTGCAATGCAATGTACATGCATGAACTGCATGTAGCTTTTAAATACCATACAAGTTGTATTTATGGCGCATGCCCTAAATAAGGTGCCCCCCCCCCTTTTAAGCTGATTTGCGTACATTTTTGCAGTCAGTGTTTCCCATCTTTAACTATTGTGACTCACAACTTTTGCTTTACACATGTTCTGAAAGTGATTTTAGCACGTGCTTATTGCTTCTTCTCTTAATACTACCCTCTGGTGCCTTGAAAGGATAGACTTCCATATATCATGTGCCCCCATAAGCCCTCTTTCCCATGTAAAAAAATGCTGACACATAATATATTCCGTGCATTTGATTGTAGTTGATTGTAAATAAGGCGCATCCTCAAAATGAACTTTTTGCGCAGTGTGCCATAAATACGACCTATACAGGTATGTCAAAATATGATTCAATTTGGGGTGAAATGGGTCAGGATTGTCAGACTAATGCAACATATTGGAGACGAATATATCCAAAACTTGCATTATCACTGAAACGAACACTAAATGATAGTAACACTCGTGGCCTTTAAATCGGTTGTGGGATGGGATGGGGTGGGGTGTTTCCGTGGAGGCAAGCTTGAAGTGTCCTGCATAATCACTGGATTAACCCTCCTTGAACAATTCGCTTTCCTAAGAAATGTTCTTCACATGCATGGTACACGCAGTCAGACATTAACATGTACTTGTGTCTACACAGACAGTACAAAGTTTACATCCGGACTCTGCTGGTTTGCTCTTTTAAAACTTTTCTTGCCATAGTAGTTTAAAAAATTAGCGACACAATACAAACATTATTACTCACTGAATATTAAATGCTTAAAATGTCTTTCTTGACACCAATATTATAAATATATCTATAACATTTCAGTGAGTACGGTTTCTTTCTTTGAATGAATAAGCAATTTTGATCGTTTCACAAACATTTGTTCTTGAATCTTTGGCCCCATCAAAATATCTGAACAGTGAATTTTGTCGTTTTGACTGGTAGTCCATATTTTTCAAATCTTTGTGAAATTAGCGACCAAGCTATTGTCTGCTATTGTGAAAATCCGCTTGTCCTGATAAAGCACAGGATAGACTACGTGTTGGTCAACATGTGCACATGGAATGTATATCACTCAATTGCATATGTTGGGTGCAAAGAATTCGAACCTTGGTCATTGCACACCATATAAGATTGCTCGAAATACACTTTCGATTTACCAAGGATGCATTGAAAGGTGCTTTCTTTCCGAATAGATCTACCGATGTGCAAAAAACAAGAAATGAAAGTGACGGCTGTCAAAAGTTCAATTTTGCAATACAACTCCGCTGTAGCTCAGATCATTATAACTCTTTCGTAATTATTAACATGACATTACTGTACTCCGTTCTCATCGAAAATAAAGGCAGATTAACGTCACAAATGGCCATGATTTTGAACAAAGCTTACGAACTGAGAGGGTCAAGAAAAAACATGGCGGCCGCCATGACACCAATTTCCGCAAATACGCACCTTCATGACGGGACATTCTAGCTTGTTTAGCGACAAAAATACTGTCTCTGGGGCGTCAGAAGAATTCACCAAACGTTGAACCACTTTCATGTATACTGTTTTATTTAGTATATATCCTAAAAGCCTCAATAACCACACTTTTTATCAGGACATTCTCACTTTCCTATCTGATTCCCAGTTCATCAAATCTCGCGCTGGCGTTAATCTCGTTTATTTTCCTCACATAAAAAATCACTCGCTTTGCGGCGCTTATTAGCAGATTTAAACATAAACTAGAATAGATTTGCAACTGATAATCTAAGAAGAAATGTTAAGGTAAAACTTGTAAAAAAATTCTTCAGAAAAATCACGTGACTACATTGCTTTGTCGAGTTTCAAAATGGCTGCTGCAGGTGCAAAGGTTCTTGTCTACGGAGGCAGAGGTGCCCTGGGTTCAACAATTGTCAATTATTTCAAGTCAAAAAACTGGGTAAGTATGCATTAATAAGGGGTGCAATATTTATTTGGGCGAGTACTTACTTATTTTGGATGCAAGAGCATGAAGAATCGCAAATGCCTTTTTATCATGATTATAGACTGCGACAGATCAGACTAATGAGCGTCAAATCGATCCCTTTTTTGCATGAAGAATTGTAATTTTTTATTAAATAATTTATGTGTAGATCCAGTTCAGTTAATTAATATATCATGCGAAAATTGCACGTGTCTTCATGCCTTTTTTCATGTTTAGGCATTCTCATTTGCATATTTCTAATGTACATGTATTTTTCATGCATATTTCAGTGGGTAGGATCGATCGATTTGATGCCGAATGAAGAAGCGCATGCCAATATCCTCGTAGAAATATCTGAATCATGGACGACGCAAGAGGAACAAGTATCGCGAAAGGTAGAAGAGGCTTTAGGTGGCGAGAAGGTTGACGCAGTGTTGTGTGTAGCTGGAGGCTGGGCCGGAGGCAATGCGGCATCTAAGGGTATTTAATGGGTTTTATTCACTGTACTACAATTTTTGCAAAATTTTAGAACCGAAAAACGTGGATATTATTCAAATTTATTGTTTAAGAAATTGTATTGAACGACACCAGTCTTGAAGGACATACTGCTTTTACCACACTTTATCACTGCAAGCGATATTGTTAAAACTAGTTTAAATTATTCTGTCATGGGCGATGCCCTACCATTTACGACACTTTTGGAAGTGTAAAGTTCAGTGTCGCTCAAGATACATGTATATACAAAATGAAACAATAACAATTGTTACGAAAATTGTAGATTTTGTGAAGAACTGCGATTTGATGTGGAAGCAGAGCGTGTGGACATCTATCATAGCCACACATCTGGCCAGTAAACATTTGAAGGATGGAGGAGTTCTTGCTCTGACTGGAGCACAACCTGCCTTACAGGGAACACCAGGTGGGTACAGTCTATTTTGATATTTCCAATTGTGTGTGAAAAAAACAAAACTAAAGGGATGAATAAAAACTCTACAACAATCATTAGTACATGTATTGTTATTGACGTGCACAACCAAATTTATGAGAAATTGTTCCCTAACCTGCTTTCTAACCTTACTATTGAAACGTTTTTCTACTACAAAAATTGTGGAATTTCACCCGAACACAAGAAGCAAACTTATAATTGAAATTAGGATTTTGCTTTCTCGATCTGATTATCAAAATTTCCAATTCCCAGGTATGATCGGCTATGGAATGGCAAAAGCTGCTGTACATCACTTAGTTCACAGTCTGGCATGTGACAAATCTGGTTTACCCACTGATGCTTTCGTATCTGCTATATCACCGTAAGTACCGACACATTTTAAGTTGTAAACGGTGAAATTTAATTATTACTTTGTGTTTAGATATCTAAGATGGTGTCTGGAATGTACATGTGCAATCTGGATGGTTCATATATGATGATTCAACATAATTACATGTATTTGGGTTTTAGGGTGACACTGGATACACCAATGAATCGAAAGTGGATGCCTAATGCTGATACTACAACCTGGACTCCGCTGGAAACTGTCGCTGAGTAAGCACAGCTCTAGATTCTTACTGGTTCACTTTTATTATTCCAGTAAATGAGTCGATTTGTGTCCTTACTCAAATGGTTGAAGTCATCAATGGGTAGAATTCTCTATTTGCAAATGTAATCACTTGATATACGTGGTGTGAGATGACAACGTAAAATAAGTGTTGTAATTTATTTAATCGGTGATATAGCCAATGCTTAAATTTCTGCTATTTTCTTCTTAGATTGTTCCACAACTGGACTCAAGGTGCAAATCGTCCGGCAAATGGTTCTCTTGTGCAACTCATCACTAAAGACAGCAAGACGGAATTTATTCCTGCCTAGAACCTTCATCATCCGAACCAAGGCAGCAACACCGTTAACTTAACTTCTTCCTGTGTACTGAATGTATCTTGTGTAGGTGTCAGTAGAAACTAGAGAGAATTGTTAGAGGTTACTGCATATGCAAGAAGCACGAAAAAATGTAGATGGGTATTACAATGTAGAGATAAATACACATACAAAAGTATGACTTGCTGAAATTAAAAGCTATATTGGTGCTATTTCATTAACTGTTGTGACCAAAGTGAAATAATGAGTATTTACAAGATAATTTTAAGGTTTTTACATTGTTTTGTTACTAGTCAACAATGTGTTCCATCAAAATGCTGTCCGGTGCTTAAATTATCAACACAGTGAAGAATGTCATCTTCAAATACATGTACTAACAAGAGCCTGTATAGGTGGTAATCACTAACAA
Organism: Haplosyllis anthogorgicola; assembly: GCA_038406195.1. Lineage (NCBI taxonomy): Eukaryota > Metazoa > Annelida > Polychaeta > Phyllodocida > Syllidae > Haplosyllis > Haplosyllis anthogorgicola. The sequence goes on from JBCAUI010205527.1 coordinate 18,337, forward strand.
TCAAATGTAGAAGGGGTGGTGCTTTCTAGATGATAGACTGCTTATAGAAATAAATGAAATATGTGGAGGGTATTGCTTAAATTGTTAACAAGCTGATTAGGTACTCTAGAAAAATCGCATTATGTTAGCAAACGTGAGATGTTTCATTAAAAACGGTCAAAGTGTGGATCTAGTTACAACGTTTACTTGGCATATCAAAACATTGTTCAGTTAATACATTTTTATGACGAAGTATTGTAGAAAGGATCTCATTTCAGTGTTGTATGGAAATGTAGATGATCAAGGATTAAATTGTACTGTGATAGAGTACTAGAAACATTCCTTCCAGATATTTATATTTAAGTAAAATGGATGAAAGCAAAAGTGTTTAAATATGCTGTATGCAGTCGAAAAGCAAAACTGTTCTTTAATTCTATCTGGTGTTTTGTGTTTCTTTCATACATGTATGTAAGGAATTTATATTGTACGTGTCTGTACGGAACCAATTTTAATGTTGAGAACTAACTTAAAGTAGCATAAAGACGTAAAATGAGTTGTGGTAATTAAAATTTAGTCATTCTATGCCCACGGAATATTTCATTTGCATTTTGTTAAATCAGAATCTGGACAAATCATGACAACCATTCAAACTGTATAAATGGTGCCTTTGTGTTTTACATTGTTGTTGGTTAAGTATTAAATCTATCGAAGAAACTCATGTTTTTGCCTTCGTTTCATGTGGCTTGTTTGGGACAAATGTTAAACCCTACAGAATCCTTAGGCCACTGACCTTGTGACATGACAGAACCTCACGTGGTCCCAGATCTCCATTTCCCAAATATTTTTATTCTAAATGTTAAGTTTCGAAATTAGTTCCTTACAAATGATAAACACTCTTTCAATAATGTTATAATTTATTTGATCAATAATGTACAGTAATATGTTCAAACACATAAATATGTATCGTACACGGCTATGGATTCAATAGAATGTACAATTAAGACAATCGTTGGTCATCAAACACTAGGTTTTGTTTTGAATATGTTACTGATCAGTAGAAAGAAATAGGTGGAAGTCACAGGGATAGTACAGTAGTCAAAGTGGATAAGATTGCTGCATTAGGATAGTCTGAAACCCTTAATTTAACAAGAAATACATCTGGTAGGTATATACTTTCATGTTATTTCGATAAATTGCATGTATTTTACTGAATATAAAATGGGGCACTTTGCGTTCATTACCACCTGACAGGGAAAAAAATTCCGAGTTTCTTTCAGTCCATAAAGTTCGAATGCAATTAGCTTTACGATGTATTTTGGCGATTAAAAAGGGTAATTTCAAACAAGACACCACTGGAAAGATTATATTTATGGATTCCTTTTTTTTAGGCTGTACCACCTTTTTTAAATTGGCACAAAGGGAATTTTACATGGCGAGGGGTTGTTTTCGTTGTGGTGCTTTTACCGTGAACAAAAGTGCAGTTTTTGCAGCAGTTCATAAACGTTAATACGAAACTAGCACCGGGGTTTTTTTCAATAAATAACCTAAGTATAAAAATAATAGTTTAATCTTAAGAATGATTTCTTAGATACATGTATAATGTTCATAATTAGTTATCACCTTGGGGGGGGGTCGTCTCCATTAAATACTACTCGACAGATAAGGATAAACGCTGTTTGGAAAATTGAAATTTAGACAAATTTCGTAATCTAGTCTACACTGTATTGAACATGCTTTGTAAAATAGAATTTTACTCTCAATGACATGTACACTGCTATACCTTACACAGTATATTTGCTGAACTAGCCTTATACAGTAACTAATTTTTTTCAAAAAACAACTGGTTATTCCTTATATTTAAATATGTACAGCACTGTACAACATGATTATTTTGCACAAATGAGATTCGCATAACACGATGAACAATCAGGACCAAACCAAGTCGTTCAGTTTATTGCATACCTTACAAAAAAGCAGTCTTCTTTCTTTTTGGCAGATGAGCGAACAATATTTTGCATTGTTGACCTTTTGGAAGCATAACTCAAATATTTATGGATATAAATGTAACATGTGGCAGTGAAAATGATATTTGGTAGTTTAAATAAGTAACGGATGCATACTCTCACTTTTTGGGTGTATTAGGACACCCACCAATCTTTCTTCCAAAAAACACCTAAAAATGTGAGAACTACAAGCCGTTGTATCCTGTATCCCTTTAGATACACAATGGTAATAAAATAGCATTAATTTAGAACCATAAAACAACAATTTTGTGAAAGAAGTTATTGTGACCCATTCAATAGAACTATAAGTATCTACAAATTATTTTGTGCACAGTACTTGACTGTTTTTATCGAAGTAAAATTTAAATATCGCATTAACATGAAATGGCCAGGCATTTGATCAGCATACAACATGGCAGTCTTTTGCAATTTCACACAAATAATAACCAATCACAACCTTTCATGTTACATAACTGATAATGAGAACGCTTAATATGAAGTTTTATACACTGGTTTCCTTCTTAAACTTCTTTTTCTTACGTTTCTGTAGAACCCAGATGTCGTCTGTGCTGTCATCTGAGCTTGAACTAGAACTTGAATCATCAGGAAGATCAGTTGGTTCACTGTTCACAGCCTCGTATGCACTCACTGACCTTGGCAACCAACTCAACCCTCTGGCAATGGGGTCAATCAGTCCATTAGAGCTTTGTTGGATAAGTTTAGACATAACTTTGTCTTGGTAAGTGTGATTTACATACGCATAAGTGGCACTAGATTTTCTAGGTTTGTTTTTAAATTCATCATCCCAGTCCTTCGCTGACCTCCTGGACGAAGCTCTAGAGTCTCTCCTACTGTCTCTGTTGCTATCACTACCAGTGTTATTACTTGTGGTACTGTGCCTTTGATTGGCTGTTGACGGATCATATGACCTTGACCTTCTGTTGCGCTCACGTTTTAAACTCCCATGTTCTACACCACCACTCACTTCCGAATCTTGTGACATTGAGTTTGGACGAGCACTACTAGATCTGTTATGTCTCTCTATGCCACCAGAATGCGATCTCCCTAAAGATGGACAAGGAGAAGATCGGTTATTTGGTATTCGTTGTTCTAACTCATCCATAAAAGTCTCGCACTTTTTCTTTCGCCTACGACTACCAGTACCACAGTCTGGGTTACCGCATGTGCTATGCGCTCGCTTGTTCAAGCTGGCAACTTCCAGGTCCGAAGCATCGTCACAATCACATGACTTGTTCAGACACTCACCAGACAGGTGTCTGTGCCTGATTGGTGGTTGCATTATGGGTGGTTCTGGTGGTCTGTACATCTCTAGATTGCGAATCACTGTGTTAATTGAGGGTCTACGCGGTTCAGTCTGACTAGTTTCACTCTGGCCATCAAAGTCTCGCAGCTTGGGCACGGATCCATTCCTCTGCATGTACTTGTTGTTATTGTTAAACTGCCCCTTGCCCAACCGAGGTAGACTGTTGCTGTGCATTTGAGCTAAAGTCTTAGCTTCGTTGAGGTTGTTTACAGTGACTGGATTGAGATTTACGCCATACGATGGAGGTGGAGGTATGGAAGGGTAATCCACCACAGCAGGCTGTTGTAAAGGCGGCATGGGACTAGGACTGTACTGAAGCAGCTTGGGCTGATAAACTGAGCCACCGGGCAGACCCATCACCGGCTGTGGGCACGCAACTATGTGTGCAGTGCCCTTGCCACTTGCAGGTGACACTGAATTCCTGTCCATAGAGGATGGCTTGGCCACTGGCAGCAAACCTGGTGGCTGCACTGTTAGTGGTGAGTAAGTTCGTTGTGGCCTTGGTAAACTGCTGTACAGCGGTGGATCATCCCGGATCACAGGTTTCGGACTACTTGGCTGTGAATGCGTACTTTGGTTACTATTTGCTGGAACATGATTTTGCACCTGTACCTCTATATTCATGTACGGATTGGCATCGTTGTTCTCATTCTCTTTACCGGATTGCACATGGTTACTATTTTTGTCATTTTCCATGTTAGAATAATTGTCTGTACTAAAAGAACTCATGCTTCCACTTCGCATTGAGTTCGCTTCTTTCATCAGTAAATTTATCTGTTTGTTTTTACTCTTCTTCTCCCAATACCTTCTGGCAACTCCATTTTGTCTTGCATTGTAAAACGACGGCATGTTTTCGTGTATAGAACTAAGCGTGTGATCTGTCATCGATGCAGTTTGAGACGGGACTAGATTAATATTGGACTGTTTCTTGGGATGAATATTTTTCAGCGGATTCGATCTGTTAGTAGTTGAATTGGATTTGTGTGTAAATCCTGAATCCAAACTACTAGATGATCTTAGCACATGTCCATTCGCATGCACAATGTTGTTACTGTTTCGTATTCTGCCATTTACAACGTAAATGGGTCGTCGCTCACAACAACAGAAACGACGCCAACATCTCCTGGCGTCATGGCGTCCAATGCAATAATATACAAATATAAACAATCCTAATATAGTGGCGAAGAAGGCATATGAATATGTGAAAATGAGCTCCTGATTGGGTATGGCATCAGGAAATGGCAGCCCAATGGCAAATGCGCCACAGGTCCACATGCACATGTACAAGAAGAGTATGAGTGCAAGTGCTCTCAGCTGACTGATTGGTCTGTATTCAAGGTCAACCTCACTAGAGCTGGGCGTGACACTCGAATCTCCCTGATCATTGGGTAACGACTCGATCTCAGGACTTGTCAGCTCCAGTTCGTTAATTTCTTCGGTTTCTGGCTCGTCAATTGGCATGAAACTCGTTACACCTGAAAAATAAGGAAAGTTGTTATGAAATAAGTTTATGATCACCCTACTGTAAAGATACTCCACTCTAAGATCCAGAATGGGCAAAGTGAGTTTACAGCATGTCACACCAATTATTTCCAGTACGATAACTTAATTTAGGTAGTATGGGAGCTTTGCATCTGTATAATGCTTTCGCATATAAAATTTCAAAACTTAACTTCAGTGCTAGATCACCCTTTAGTCAGTGAATTGAGTGAGTCCCGAGTTAATCGCATACTAACCTCTTAGAAGACATGCTATTCGTATAAAGAAAATGCAGATGATTGTGAATAGAATTCCAACAGGGACAAGAAATGCGCCCAGTATAGGCTCATAAGACAGGAAACAGCTGGAAAAACAAATAACAAGACATGGTAGATATTAGCTAACATATCCCGTACAAATCAGTAAGTAGGAACCGAATTACACTTTCAACTTACATTCAAAAATGACAAAGGTCATACTATGTTGACATGACTCAAATTTTGACTATCCTGTCAATTTCTCATTTAAAGCGAAACACTTACTAAGGTTTGTCATCCGTATAAAAATTTACATTTACAGCTGCAGTGATACCACAGACAATAAGTGCTATTCCCCATCCTACAAGGTAGAAGCGCAGCATGGGTTTCGGAGGCAGTGGTCCATCAGATGGCTCTGGCTCAGGTTCAGGTGGCTGTTGGGCCTTCATAAACTTCTTGTACATGTTACTGCAAAATAAATCACAGTTGGTTTTTTTTGGTCATTTAAATGTGGTTGTTTTATCAACTTAAAATTGGATGGGTACAATTAGTTTAGTTTGAGTACATTATCACAAAGTGAAATATACATTATACTGAGATCTTCCTTACTATGCATTAATAAGTATCCAAAACAGGGTACAGATGGACAGGTAGTGAAGTCCAATTCCCATGATTTGACATGCCAACTCGTGTCCCGTCATCCGAACTCCGAATGTGAAGATCAAAACCAGCAGTAACAAGGATAAGCATAAGTTGGCTATTGAATGCTTGCATTTGTCGGGCATTTTCAGCTCGCTGAAATAAATATTTCAAGAGAAATATGTTACATGTGTCATATCTTTTGAAGAATGCTACATGCCATTATACTTGTCTTTATCAAAAGGTATTTGACAAGACTCAGTGGTCATTGGTATGAAAAACGTCCCATTCATGTAATGTCTTAGCTTTATTACTGTTCAAATTGCACTCTCTTGATTGTCAGAAGTCACAGAAATATTTACTTAAACATATTGAATTGTCGAATATGCACGACAAGAGCTACATTTGCAACATAATGATGACTTACTGATGACATGTAACATAAGTGAGACAGATGGCAAATGCAGCCAGCCACAGAAGAGCACTGCCAGCGTAAACGACAGGTCCCATATCCAGTATGCACATGTACCATGGTATCACAGCAGTCTCGATTATTGTTTTATCCTGTAAATATAGTCAGAAATCAGTTAGAATTCTAACTGAAAAGATGTTTTACACATCTTTCGTATATTCGTATATTAAAACAGAACACATACACAAAGAACCGTAAAAAACCTCACCTGTAATATTGCAAAGTGTGTAAGATGATTGCATTGAAATGTCACCCAGTAACCGGATGTTCGTATTATCTCACATCCTTCGCTACTCCACTGTCCCCTTGAGCCTGTCGTACAAAAATAAAAATTTGTAAATTGATGTTTTGTAGATCATAAGATCATCGCCTATGACAAGTATTGTGGATATATTTTTGCACTGTTAATTAAATTGTGAACAAATTACATTTTCACAACACTTTTGTACGATCTAGTTATTGTACAAGGTCTCTACATTTTGAAAATGTTAACTTGTCAACAGAACTTTAAAATGTACCATATGTATTGTATGAAAACAGTTGTACGTACCTTGATCAGAGACTGACCAGAAAACAGGCTTGGGATTTCCACCTTTCGCACCCATCTTCATGCTGATACTGATGGGTTCTGTCATGTTTGAAACTTCACTACCAACTACGAAAAAAATAAGATAATACATGTGTTTACATATTTGGTCAAACCTAGAATTAGAAATTATTAACAAGGCATGGTTATTTGAAAACAGTGGTGCATTTTGCATCAACCTAAGTTCTTGCCTTATTCATAAATAAAAGGCATATCACTGTGAATATCTGTGTGGTAGTATTTACCTATTCTACATGAGATGATCATTGATGCAATCTTGCTGGATTCCGCTCGCCGACCAGTCAGTGGAAATAGTGCCGTGTTCTCGTAGATTATAAACTGCAGCTGATAGGACGTTCCTTTAGAACAGATCGGTGTGTAGCACTCCAAGCTGTCAAACGTGCTTCCGGGTAGGTGGATAATGGCCTCATTGCCCTACAAATGCATTATTTGCTTCTTATTGTAAGGCACAAAACAGATTACAAAACCGATGACTGATATTTAGTGCAACATGGCTTATTTTAATGTTTCGGATATTCTGAACATCAATGCAAGTTCCATAAATGTATTGATTAATTATTTATTCACTAATTGCTGTACGGTAGAAACTTTCTTTAGCACAACATGTCTATTTTATTATTGCTGGGTGGAAAAAATCAAATGGTTCTCGATACGGTTCTACTATGTTTATTTGATAATTTAAAAGCACGGAGAAACTTCATCTACTGAATTTAACATCAACTGTATATTCATATCATTTTCCAGTTCGTGGGGAGAATCATATCTACTAAACTCTAACCTTAAAATTTTCAGTGAAGTTTGGATTTTTATTGCAGGTCATTGAGCTATCGGTGAAGCCAGATCTCCTATTGTCTTTGACAATGCAACTGAAGCCAGGGAAGTTACTGGACTTGATGGTATAAGCTCTCAGCGCGATGTTCTTCACAGCTTGCCTTAGGCTCCTCCTATCTGTTTGTAACTGTTGACTTGGGAGTGAATCAATAGCCTCAACCATCCTGCAAACACACAAACATTTTATTTCGATTTATAAAAAAACAGAATAAGTAATTGTCTCTCAATAAAATAATATGAATGGAGTGTCAAGAATAAAACTGAGGTCTTATTTTTTACCTAACTACAGTGGAACTTGAGCGACTCTTTTTTGGGCTAATTAAAATAGGGATCGTGGAAGACGAGTCCCATTTGATCAAATCGATATCTTAACACTAAAAAACAATGAACGTAAAAACTTTACCTTGTACAAGCCTGGTCATGAATCTGTGCATCTGCCAGTGTTTTCTTTTCTACATCCATCATCATGCTTACAATACTCAGAATTACTTCACGCAGCTGGAATCAAAACAAAAACAATATGTAGTACTACGTCGTAAATTCTCTGAAAATGGTTTTTCATAATATGATATACTGACACTCATCCGCTTGAGAGGCGCTTTTATGTTACGTTATGTAGCGTTAAAATGGCTTGCGTTTCGGTGCTGCTTCTTTACCCCTTTTGAGCAAAGCTGGATTTAACCTTAAAAATACTGATGTTTTTAAGCTTTAATATATTTTTTCAAAATATTTGAAGTTCGATAGCGTCACGTTCACCTTTGATTGAATGCATTATCTTAAGAATATAATAGGATATCCTATGATTCAGTGTGTTTTGATTCTGAAATGTTTGCCTTTCAAACATGATGTTATCGTGTTAACTCGAGGTTGTTGAGTCAACTTGATATTTGGTGTTCTGAGATTAACTTAACAGAGAGAGGTTTAACATATAAACAAACAGACTGAAAAACAACAATTCGTGATTTACGGTATTCCATCTAATTATGGTACCGAGTGCCAAGACCAATTTTTGCAGGGATGTCATAATTAAAAATATAAAAATACTAAATCTGATTGATCCAGTTGTTTTCTTGTCTACCAATTTTATGCAGAATTAACACTGAATATTTTGCCTTTTACGATACTTTTTCATTGTCAGTAAAGTAGTGAAAAACAGTTTAAATGAAATTGATCCTTTGAGCGACACTCTCCCGTTTATGACACTTTTGTGAAACAAAAGTTGGATGTTCCACTGTACTGTATCAATAATATGTTTGGAAGTTTAAACTGCAATTGGTGGTGCATATTTTAGCCCAGGGAGTGTAACTGTGTCCAGGGATCAAACAGTACCTGCTTGGCCATGGCTGAAATACACAGTGCATAACCGTATTTCAGCCGGCATGTAATCCGAGACTTGTACAACGTATTTACCCTGTCGTTGTCCTGCACGTAGTGACTGAGCCTGTCCACAATGCGTCCTACAAAGATGACGTCCATTTTATCTGTCGGCAGCTTTGAATCCCGAATGTAGTCGCGCAGCTGATCAGCCCTCCTCGTCATGTTCACAATCTCCTTGTCATTTATAACCTGAAGTAAAGAAAAATAATTCTGTACAAAACTGGGTTGCTCTTTTAAGTACAGCGTAGCACGGGTGTGGCCTCTCTAGACCCTGAATTGGTAAAGCTTGGCACCTACGGTCTGCTTGGTGTCCTAAACTCGTCAGCCCTGTGGGACTATGGATGTATAGTTGCTAGCGTGGGTGAGGTGGGAGGAACTTGCGTGGTGAACATGGCCGCTCCTCGTATACCCGTGGCATGCAGTTTACAATAAACAATCCTCTTCTTTGTTACAACTGGTGCAGTCACTTATTTTAGGATCAGTGCACAATCACTTTGGAGCCACTGGTACTCCAATTAAGGATTTCAGACATTTTGGGATACACTCGCTTCCTGATTGGTCATCTTTCGGTGGATTGTTATTCGTCCAAGTTCTAACCAAGCCTGCAATTACTTAGCTTTGCTGATCGGCTGTGAAGCCATGCCACTATACAACAGGAATAGAGAATTCTTAATTTGCACATGTTATAGGGAATTTTACGTGGGAGAAATTGTCGGTGCAATGCCCTAAGTGATTCTGATCAATTTAGTTTTTGTGTTTATTGTGTTGCTCAAAAATACTTTTTTGAAAGAAGACATTTCATATCAGTACTTTATATGGTAATAGCAGAATAGTCCCCTCATCATGACTTGTTTGTCTGGATGAGAAAATGACTGCATCTAAACACTCACCTGATGACTTAAATTCATCATTTAATACAGATGCTCCACAAATGGATTGTCCTATCTTCAAATCCTCCTTTTTTGCAACACAAAGTGCACACCTGGGTGTAATTTACATGGTACTAACCTTAGCAAATTGCTCCAAGACTTTGGTTTTTTCGCTCTGGTATTGACACTGCGCTGTGTTTAGTGTTCCCCACTGGCCGTTGTTATTGCAGGTGTGGGAGGCACGAGGAGGATTGTGTCCTAAATAATCCGACGATCGCCCTGCAAAAACAAAACAAGAATCTAAATTACATCATTTATTATATTACGTGCATCTGTCGTAATGTGTCTTGGAAATGAGCTCAGTAAGGCTTCCTCGAAAGTCATTTTGGTTACAATGTAGAAGTTAGGAATGTTATGGAATAGTCCTTCGAAACAGATACTCAAAAGTCCCTCACAGTTTTACCACCCTCGCGTTATCTATTGGTCTATCTTAACATTACTGTTAAAGTACACATTAAGTTGCTCAATTTTAAACTTAAAATTAAATTAATTAAACAGTAAACATTGCATCATGTCAAAGGCACCATAAACTCAATGAAAAATTTCCGTAAATGTATCTGGGATGCCTTTTCAATTAATGTTAGCTTTCTGTTTTTTACCTCCTTCCTGGAATTTTTTAATTGGAAATTTCTGTTATTAACACGTTGTAATACTTGTGTTTGCACTTTCATTTCTGAAGGTTAAGGTTTACCACATCATTCACCTTACTTTCGACAGTTACAGTTTTCATTTTCTAAATATTGGTTCAAGTTGTACATGTATTTTGATAAATAACCCTTTGTGCATATTAGTCATTTTACGGCATTCACGGTATGGCACCTGTATCTATTACAGTACGACAGTGTCATAATGATGCGCCAAACAGCGAATGAAAGATGTCAGGCCTTCCGAACGCGGCAGAATATTCTACCACAAATCATCACTTTTGTTAACCTAATTGTCCAACTTTTCCATTAATCTACATATATGTCTGCACACAAACTATCATCAAAACAAATGCGTTTTCTACCTGTGTCACATTGTAGCTCCACGGTGACGCCAGACACGGTTTTTGGCCAAGAAAACGTTCCCTTGTTGGTTCTCGTTATGACTGGAGGACAGTACAACGTATCTTCCGATATAACGACTATATTTACCACTTTCGTCACATTACCCCTGCAATTCAAAGGAAGTTTATAGATTAATTGTGTACTTAGCTTAACAATCATATGGGTTGCACGGCCACCCTTGCTAATGGAGCTGGCGAATAGCCTAATACCTTGCTTTTAGGAATTGCCAGGTTAGAAGGGAGTGGAGCCAAAAATACACAGCACTAATTAAATAGTAAACGGCTAAAGACAGACATTATTTTTACGTTGTAGATATTAAGTACCATGTGCATTTATATTTTTAGCTTCGTGATTTATTCACATAAAAATATTTTTTACCTTGATGTGGCCACCATACACTTCCAAATACCCGAGTCTTGAACCACTAGGTTCTCGAGCAGTAGATTGTTGACCATGACGGTCCGGTCGTGGGAGTGCGAGGTGTCCATACTGATGCCAAGAGTCTTATTGTTGGTGACGATTCGGTCTTCCCTGATCCACAGCAATCTACCAAACAAAATTGTGTGTTGTGAAATATCAATCAGCCGGAAGAGCAACTCCAAATAATTTCCTATTTGTTACAGAAGGAACTCACTAAGTTTTAGTGCAGTCAGAGCAGCTGGCCACTAGGTTCTAGTACAGTCAGGCAATCTTTGCAAATTTTAAACGGCATTACTAGCCTGAATAAATAGTCAGCAATAAGATATTAGATAAAATACAGTATCTTCCCTTAAACAAACGTGCGGTCATTTTGCTGGGCCATTGGCATCCCTGTTTTGAACTAACCACTGTGTGTCAAAATCATGGTTTTATGGAGTCCCCTTCTATTCTTACCTCATGTCCGGGTCTATGACTGACGCTTTACACTGGAACGGCAGCTTGTCTCCCTGGAATACGACCTGGTTGGTGTTCGGCATCAACTCAAACAGCGGTAGCTCTACCGGCCAATCTGAAGGTAAAGAAAGGCAAATTAGTAAGTAAGTGTTACATTTACAGAGTATAAAATAAAATAGGGATCGTTTCTCTTGAAATGAGACAAAACATTTTTACAGAGGAGATAAAGTAACATTTTTACACACGAAATGCGCAATATTTTCATGGTCATTGCATGGGCGTGTAATGCATTCAAATGATATACATGTACGTTTTTTTGTGGCAAATAATTTTCAAAGATTACTTTTTTTTTACTTATTCTTATCTCAGTAAATTTGGTCCATTTAAGAAAAATCCTGCACTTTTAATGTGCCAGTTTTCAAATGCACTGCAAAGGTGTGTGATATGTGTGACACAAGGCAACAAGTTCAAATAGGAATAAAACTAGAAACTCCTTTTCCGCCCCACCCGGGGCTCCAAACTTTTTCAGCACAAACAAGGTATTGTAGATGAATTCGTTTTCTCTTCTAGAAACTCCTTACTACAATTTTACTGTCATATATCACCTTATTTTCAAAGAATTCCACACATATTAAAAGGTACTTTAAAATATTAAGGCAAGGAATAAATCTACATGTAAAATATTGATTCATGTGTCATCCAGCATATTTCACGGATCCAGGGCTCTGTAATAATCCATATAATGTACTCAATTCGATTACAAAAGTCTCAGGGAAATTTTAATCTGATTATTTTCTTTTAATGATGAAACGAATTCCATTTGTATGTGGGAACAAATTACAAACATTTCGTAAAATCTGTGAAGCAATTAGCTACACAAGTGGATTATGCAATGGAATTACCGGAATTCCAGGGCAGTCAACAGAGAATGCTGAAACGTGTAGCCTTATGATTACTGTTTTGACAATAACCAGAAAATACTGCAGGATAGAAAAAATTCCAGCCAATTCCGTAACACAGCTTCAAGGTTATAGTCTGACTGCGAAGCTATTTCTATTGGCATTTTAGTAGTATTTTATTTTTAGTTCATTCCTCTCAATTGTTATACACTGAAACCTGTCGGTAAGAACACCTGTGTTTTGAGATCATTTACCATATAATGATCCTGGTCCTTGCGGGTGATTGGAAATGACAAGTTTTATTGTACAAAAATTTCCTGTTACATTGGCGGATCTAGGGGGGGGGGCAGGAGGCGCCCCCCCCCCCCCCGGCCCAAATTTTTTTCCTTTTCC
>JBCAUI010205528.1:0-16911 GCA_038406195.1 Haplosyllis anthogorgicola
TCTTGGGTAACCTGCGAGATAATCTCTCAGATTCTCGCAGGATCCCGGCGAACCCCGCCCCCCACCCAACCTCACCCCCTGCCCCAAGCCCCCAATACTCCTCTACCACAGTTTTAGACCACATACCACCACCCCAACCCAGCCCAACTGGCAACAATTATCACTTTCTACAATTTCTTTTATTGTGACTTTTTTCAGAACTGGCAAATTATGAGAAGAATGTGAACAGAGCAATGCACAAGTTCAACGCGTACCGGAAAGCAGCCGGGGTCATAGCGAAACACGAAACGGCAATAAAAACTGGAAACGAAGCAAAGAAACTCGTACGTACGAGGAAACCTGAGATTCTTGTTTTCCAAAGTCGTTTCAAAATAAATAGTTAATTTACTTTAAGAATACAGGTGACCTTTTAAAGGAAGGAGTAAAGTATTGAGAGTGGCTTTACCAAGAGTGATGACTGAGTTATCAACAGGCCCACAGAAAGTCAAGTGTGGCAATTTCAAAATTTCACTTAGATACTGAGATTTGAGGTCATTAAATTATTCTTCCAGGATCTCATAAAAACCTAAAGACAGTTTTGTGGACTAGAGCTAGTGGTGCTGGATAAATTATTGGTCATTTGCTCAGAGATGCCAACTTGTCACTACCCTGTAGCGTGACATTAGGATTTGTGCAAGTGTGACATTGCATGACATTGATAAATATTCGCATTTTCTGATGTGGACTTGGACAAAACTTAAATTTTTTGCATTACATGACAAAAACACATCAATTATGAATAATGTTGGTTGAAATAACTTATTGACAAAAAGTACGAAACATATTTTGTATTTTCAAAATCTGTGAATAGAGCAAATACAACAGTAAATCTCTTATTTGAAATGTTTAGTGATTAATTTCAGAAAATATCTTATCAAAACAGCACGATTTTGTGCCAAAACACAATGATTCTGCTCTAAAATATGAGGTGTGACATTTTCATAGTGAAGTGTGACAGCGTGACAAGGGGGTGAAATGCGTGAGTGTCACACTCAATGCGTGACAGTTGGCAAATTGCAAATTGCTCCACATTAACAACTTGGTTTGTCGCAGACGAATATGCTTTCAATCAGCCTATACATGCATCAATTTCACCAGTTGTGTTTTATTTGCAGCCTGGGGTTGGGGAGAAAATCGGCAAGAAAATCGACGAATTCATTGCAACTGGAAAACTGGACAAACTTGAGAAGGTTTTTGGCTCATTTGGCATAATTGCCAAAGAGCCTATAGAATCATGAATTGTCCATCGTCCGTCGTCGTCGTCGTCATCGTTGTCGTCATTGTTGGTGATCGAGTTGTCTGTGTACACTCACCCTGAGCACATTATTGATCATAGAGTCTTCATATCTTACACACATATGCACCTATGCCCTATCTCAAAGCCTAGCAAAAATTATATTGCTGTGACCATTATTCTCAAATTGGCAGCCATATTTGTTTTATTCTTTGAACCTGCAATTGATGATACAAACTTCATATTTGGCAGCCTTATGCATCTATATACCCCTTTTATTTCCTGTAAAAATCATATTGATACCACCTATATTTGAAGTTTAGCAGCCATATTTGTGTTTTTTCATGGGTCACTTATTTGGGATTTGATCTTAGACACTGCATTTGCATCCATGTGATATTGTAACCTATATGTTGTCTTAGTTAATGATAATGCCAAATGAGCTCAGGTCCATCTGGACCTATTTTCATTACTGTTATTACACTCACACAGTAAACTCTGATGTGGAAATAATTATTTGGAGAGATTAGCAGTGTAATTAGTTGTCGCCTTTTTACATAATTCTTTTTATTTTATTTTAATTTTTTTGTTAGACCAGGGTCCATTTGTGGGGCCACTGGTTACCCCTGTTTTGGTCTTTGTGTGCCCTTCCCCATGGGTTTTAAATCCAGGGTGGATCTCTTGCCTGCACTCTTTACTTGGTTGTGTATGGTAATCCTAAGGGTCATGTCTAGTGTGACGCCTGCCTTTTCCACCAATAGAGGTGTACACTGTAGAAGTGTGTATATGGCATGGCTGGCTGAGCTCCTCTCACATGCATCGGCTGAGATTAGAACCACAAAATTCTTACTACATTATGTTATTGTTACTATAGATTCGAGCTGATGATACAAGTGTTGCGATAAACACGTTGACGAAGATAACCGGTATCGGGTAAGTTTTATGCAACTCAGTCACTGTAAATAAATACAGTAAAGACTTTTTAGTTTGGCTATGTGTACCGGAAGACAGCAAAATGTACGCCAAAATAAATAAGAATGAGAAACGTTTAGTTGTGCGTAGTGCCATTGACTTTTTAGGGAATTTGTTCTGGGAATTTTAAACATTCTATTCAAACTTTTTGTTTAATATTTCAGACCAGTATTGGCGCACAAACTTGTGTCTGAGGGCGTCATGACAATTGAAGGTTAGAAACAACAGCCTCTGTCGTTACAACAGAAATGGGTATTTCACAAAAGACTTAAAGCAACTTTGTCAAACTTCAGCTAAACGAACTTGTATGGTTTTTGTAGATTTAAAAAAACACCCAGAAAAGTTAACCAAAGGTCAACTCATTGGATTGAAGTAAGTAACCTTGCTACGCAGAGATTAGTGTTGGTTAATAATTTTGTATTGTATTATCCTTTGTCTAGAGCATCCCCAGATTTTAACTGTTTTATCTGCCAGAGATTGTGTAATAAGACTATTATTGTCGGGACATGCAAAAAGACTTACAATCTTTGTAAGTTTATTAGTTATTGTTATAACTTAGTGGCAACAACTTCATGGACCTTTGTCAAGACATATTGAAAATAAAGACAATGGTAACATAATGTTCATGATCAGTAGTGTAACATTAGCAGAACGATCTTTGACGGGTAATCTGCATTTCACATTGTTGCAGACACAATGAAGATTTTGAAAAGCGAATTCAAAGAGCTGAGATGGAAAAATTAGAGGTTAGTTAATATAATGCTCATACAACGTACAATTGAACCTTTTTTTTGCACGATCCATAACCCCTGTCATTTATGACCAATTTATCGAAAGGCACTTGGGTAGTCCTTAATGACAAGTTTTACTCGCAGTAGCTTTGTTTCATCACAATGACTTTCTGACATACTACAATCCAGGTTGGCTTATGTAACGAAAAGATACAGTAGAACCTGCTTTGAGGGGCCACCAGGTGGCCTCTCAAAGCAGTGTTGATTTTAATGAGTTATCTATTAGGAGAAATAAAAAAAGAACACATATATTGGTGGTAATTGCCATGTGGCCGCACAAACCAGTGGCTTGTTAAAGGCAGGTTCTACTGTACATGTAATACCGAAACACTGTACAAGTAAAATGCATTTGTCTTGTAGAGCATTTGCGTGAAGAATATCAAGGAGTTGGATGATGAGTATGAAGCCCAAATCTGTGGCAGTTACAGGAGAGGTATGTGTATATCACTGGCGCCTCGAACGTGGCGCACTGGCGTACAGGACGCCAAGTAATTTTTAAATTCTTTAAAATTTATGGGTTTTTAGAGGAAAGTACACAAATTTGTATCATTGTGCGCCAAAAAGTTTTACTGTGCACCTGAAAGCTTTAGGTCTGGCAGCGCCTCTGTATATATCCACTTTAAAGTAAAATATTGATGCAACTGAGACTTTTACCATTTTGTGTGCAAAATTGTGAACAGTACTCAAAATACAAAATGATAGAAAGTGTTAGTTGTCTGTTACAGGAGCGGACAGCAGCGGAGATATAGACATCCTACTGACACATCCATCATTCACATCAAAATCAAAAAAAAAGGTAAAAGGAGACAGCCTCAAGTTAGGTTGATAAGAAAAAATACTGGTGACTACTTTCATATATTGTGCAACCATGTGAAATTAATTCGATGATAACAGCCCACAAGATTCCAATTAGTTCAAAAACAAGTTTGTCTTTGACATTTTTAGCCGGAGGTCTTGAAGCGTGTCGTACAGAAGTTGGAAAAGATCAACTTCGTGACGGATACGCTCTCTCACGGTGATACTAAGTTTATGGTAAGTCATAGGGAAGATGAAAATAGGTGTGTAGTTATCCAGAATAACGTTTATGGGACAAGATATGTGGATCGAGGATCACAATCCATTACATACGGTGGGAATTTTTCTTACCTTTTAGATTACCATGCTTCCTCAAGGGATAATCTTATATGTAAATACTGAAAATTGATGAAAAGTTACATTTGTTTCTGGATATATCGACATTACTTATTTCGATATCCAGCTTATTGCACTGAAAATTCCCGTGTAAAAATTATTGATATCCGGACCCAACTCTACCTCAAAGTGTGGACTGTGTACTTTATAAAAGATCGATGGCAGTAGTGTAATTAATATTCATGTCTGTTAACTTTCAGGGTGTGTGCAAACATCCCACTGAAGGCAAAACGGAGTATCCGTTCCGCAGAATCGACATCAGGTTTGTTTGCAGACTAACTACATGCCTCTATTTGTACAAAGGATCAATTTTTGGGGTGCTCATTATTTAAATACCAAAGTGAAAAGAAGATTCATGCACGTTTATTTAAAGACTTGTTGAGTTGAAAAAGTTCATAAGATACCGTGTAATTGAATTAGTCAGTAGTTGTAAATCATTTCATTCCCCTTCCCAGGTTGATACCAAGTGACCAGTACTTCTGTGCGCTGCTCTACTTCACCGGAAGTGATGTGTTTAATAAGAACATGCGTGCGCACGCGCTGGAGCAAGGCTTCACCATCAATGAATACACGATCAGACCAGTCGGCAGCACAGGTACGGTACACAACATACTAGACATGAAGACATTAAAATCGTAGTTTACCATGTGTAAAAACGCCCATTCTAAACTGAGATGTAATGATTGCCGTGGCATCTGATTGAAAGTAGTACACATACTGCTACAAAGTCTCACCTTTTCTACATTCCTCGGGAAAGCTTTAGCACCACCAACGAAGATATAACTCTCTCATGATAAATTCTCAATATGCCTCAGAATAGTGTACTTTCAGACAATAACAAGTAAATATTTTATGTGACTCCAAAATGGATGTGTGCTGGTCCTTGAATAAGTTACTGCAGTGCTTGTACTGAAGAAAAATTTATACTTTGTAATTGCAGGTGAGCCGGGTGAGCCACTTTCCGTCACGTGTGAAGAGGACATATTCGAATACATCGACTATCCGTTTAAAAAACCGTCCGAGAGAAACGTGTGAACCAACAACCGACAATAAGAAGTGCGGGGTCTTAAATCAACTCGAAAACAGCGATATTCTGAACAGAAAACGTAGCAAGTGACATTGCATCACATGCATTTCCACAATTCGTGCAAAGTTTAATGTGAAGTTACTGAAACCGAATGAAGACAATGAATACTGAGGAAAAAATTGAAAAAGGAGAACGTGTGAAATTACAGTAACTTTAAAATGTAGATTATTGCCAGATCTCGACAGTCTTGAGAGAATTCGAGGCTGTGTCCTACCAGCACAGAATTTGTTGCACTGTTGATAACGTAAACAATCTCAATTTATGTTGTAACGTGTTTAATGTTGAAACTCGCATGAAACTTAATCGAACTTAATTTGCACCTTGTTTGTAAATATTCGTAACATTGAGGCAGCAACTTTCTGCAACACGTATGGCAAGCTTCTTGTAAACTCTGTCAGCACTTTATCTTTAAATGCGTGTAGATTGCTATTATGTATTACACTAGATATTTATACATCTCTTATACTCTTGTTGCAGGATAAATAAACTATCGAATCGTTTCTTAGTTGCAGTGTCTTCAAACATTCTTCTAATTTAACTCCCATATCCTTGGTGGGTAACCAATTCAGGGGAAGATACATTTGCCCCTAGATAATTCGATATGATGCCCAATTTTTCAACCGAATTATCAATAGTAAAGTAACTATGACCAATCAGATTGAATTGTCAGGGATATCAATTTATTCGAGATCGAATTATCGGGGGACAGGTATAGTTTCGCTATCGAAATAAACAAATACAGCAATATACCAAATGGAAGCATAGGAAAAATCGGAAATTACGTAAATTCGGGATGCGGGTAGTACAGGCAGAAATGTCCACTATCCGTGCACAAGGGAGGTAAGGGAACGGTATAAAGATAAGTCATGTTTGCTCGGTTAAAGCAAAAGTACATTCTCGAGAACTATATTTGTTGATGCTGGGTATATGATTTCAATTTTCACTGCAACTACTGGATGCTGTTCATTATTTATACAATAAAATAGTCACGTTTTTCAATGAATTGAAGGGTAACATTTTTATTCATAGTATACATGTGTATCACATAGTATTACATAATAATAAAGAAAAAAAAGCGTAAAGAGGGTGACACAGCTCACACTGGCTGCACGACTAGACACACGGTTGATCCATGTTACTGGTACAACCGGACAGTCGGTCGGCCTGCCGCGTGGCGCACACACTTTATGTAGTTGGGGAATAATAATATTAACCGCAATAGATCCGCCTATTGTAACTGTGGCAACCATATCCCTATAGCAACCTAATTATCGTGTACGTGTATTTCCATGGTAACCACTTTCCCTAACAACCACCTTCCGAAAGGTGCAGCAGCAAAAAAAAAGAAAAAGACATAATAATAATAATAATAATCCAAATTTTCTTCCATATAATATTTTAATAGTAACAATTCTGGCCTTATAGTATATAAATTGGCAACTACTACATCTTAATAATTGGAGCCTAATAAACAAAAATGTCGATTGAAGCTAAATGCAGCACATAAAATAAACGTGAACGTCAAGAATTATGTGTAGAATATTTAGCAAATTTTTCGCCTCTAAACAAACTTACAACTTACACCTTCAAGTCGGTACAGCATAATTTTAAATGTACGTGAGCACGTGCACGCATGCGTGCACAACAGGACGAGGGAGTAAAAACAATTACTTGAACAGCCAATCATCCTGCGCACACGTACACTGACAAGGGTGTGAGAACAGTTACTGTAACAGCCATAATCTACTACAACACAGACTTTTCATTGAATAAAGACGTTACGTCGTCCGTAGTAAAATTTTAAATCAAATTTTAATTATTCATTTTCTCCACAGTGAATGAAAAGATTGTCCACCGTGGCTGTACTGTTGCAGCACATAACGAGAATCATCCGGCACGGTGGATAAACATTGTGTATACTTCACGGGTAAACAAGATCACGTCTCACATGCTTGGGTGTGCATTCCAATTATTCCACATCTGAAAAGGGAGAAAATAATTTTAATTCCATAAAAAAAGAATGTAAGAAAACAGCTTTTTGATACATTTGTTTGAACTAATTCTTTCACATTGTCAACTGCACACATTTACTTGAAAATCAAACCATAAGGGTTCGTCCTGGAAGATGTATTCCCCACAACTTGGGAAACAGAAAGTAAACATTATTATTATTTACCATTTTGGCCTCTGCATTCGACCCCGGACCCACCGCCTCCTGGACTTGTGGCGCGAGCTTCCCGGCAGGGTGCGGTGCCCACATGTTCAGCAGACCGGTGTCTCCACCTACCGGGGGTTGTGGGTATATAGGGGGGATGCTTAGAACAGTCGTGGCAGCTGCAGGGGGAATGCCTCCGTTAGCGAACACAGCCGCACCTCCCGCCCCGGGGTTGTTTGGCACCAACAATGCTGCGGTCTGAAAAATAGTACAAAGCAAATGTATAATTTTGCGCAGGAATAAATTCCATTGTACTCTTTAAACGGGCAACAATTCCGGTCGCTTAGAAAACCTTAGTATTCAGGTCCAACAATTCGGTCTTGTATTTGTTCCATACGATTTACGGTGTTTCGCATTTACCTTTCTTATGTACAAAAATCTGAGAGAGGTTACGAATAATTATCATCTGCAAAACTTTTAACACAGGTTCTGGCACGCGTGTAAGAAACTGAACGTTTAAAGTTCTTGTACGGCTTTTACAACTGGTTCGACTTGTTATGTCATTAATTGAACACTGTTTACCTGTAACTGGTCGAGTGATGGGTCAATGATGGTGGGGTCCGCACTGAATGCCGGTAGGATATGAGGGCTGATAGCTGCTGGGTGTGAGGCAGGGCGCTCGTCCACCAGCTCCACCGTGCCCGCCGACCCTGCACCGCCGCTACCCCCCAGGTTACCCGACATCACAGTACTGGTCACCACGCTCGTCGTCATCACCGAGGAAACAGCAGATATCCAGTCAGCGTTTAAATCTGAAATTAAGGAATGATACATGTTAAATAAATAATCAAGTTTGAAAGGTCGAGGCATTAAAACTGTACTTTAACTGCTACAGTACCCGACGTATTCAAATGAAACACTCTCATAAGCTAGGTGTTCAATCACTTGAAAATGCTATTCTTAAAAATGTTTCAGTTCTCTGAATAAACAAATCCGATTGTTTTGTACGCTCATTAATGTTCTATATTTTCTTAAATTAAAAGTGCACACGTTGCTGTTAAGCTCACGATTTACCTGCAGCAAAAGCCCATAGTCCTGCATTAGCCGCGGGATCACCCAGCTGAAAGATGTTCTGAGATGAGGCGCTGGAAGGTTTTTTGTTGGTTCTACCTGCACCGATGGGTTGGGGGAACCGCTTATCATCGGCTGCATCCCCGCCCGAGCCCCCGCCGCTACTGGATAGCTTGGAGTGGTCGGTGGGTGACGGTGCACTGCTTGACGTAGGTGAACCATCTGAACCAGCTGCACCTGGTGATCCGTCCGCTGTAATTGAAAATATAAATCTCACATTTAATGGGCGACCGAAGGCAAACTGAAAAACTCTACTAGGTACAATAAAAATAAATGAATGGGTAACAAAATTTGGTGCAATCTTACAATTGTAAAATATACACTTTTGTTGGGTGATGGGTGACCATTTCACAGTTAAGTTAAATGTACGCGTTTCTATTATTTTAAAATGTCAAGTGTGATATTTACGCTTGACAATTAAGTTTAAACGTATTAAAGCCGAGATCTTGCTTTACTGAGATTTATTTACCTTTGGAAGGCGTGGGATGTTGTGATCCTGGTGCAGAATGTTGACGTTGCATAGGACTTCCCCTTTGGTACTGTCTCTGCTGAGGCGTTACGACTCCTACAGTAGCTACCGGTATGGTCCCTGTTGCGCCCATCATTGCTGGGTTCAGGAAACTCGCACTGCTCGCCCCACTGCTTCCTCCTCCCTGGGCGAAATCCGGAACGGTTGGTACGTTCGTACTTCCCGGTGGCAACACGAGGTTTGCGGCACCAGACTGCAGTAGAGCATTGAAATTCATCGCTGAAGGTGGTGGGCCTGTAGGTGGTGGTATACGCATGTCCTGTTGGGGTAGTGACGAGGCATGCTGAGGTTGGTTGCGCCCTTGTTGGGACGGTGGTCCCACATCACGACTGTGTCCTGCTTGTTGTTGTAGCATCGCAAGCTGCTGTGCGTGTAGGAAACCAGCCCGCGACATACCGCCGAAGTCTCGAGGATTTAAGTCTGTTCTTGAGGTGAAGTCTGGTGCGTTCGGATTCAGCGTGCTCTCGATCCGCGGCAGCGTCATCGGTTGATTCGGCATGTGGTACTCATCGCGTGCTCCGAGCTGCGATAGTATATCTATCGGTTTAGGTGACTGACCTCCCATGCTCGCGGGCGTAGAAGAGGCTGATCGTGGTGACGATGCTGCTGTGCTCATCTGTGATGCTGATAACCGGTATCCTGGGATACGTGACGGGTCCGGATAATCGCCGGGAATGAACGGAGGTGGTGGTACCCGAAAGTCATCCATGTTCATCCCACCACTGCCTGTGCTAGGCTGCTGGTGTATGTGACCCAGGGATCCGATGCTGTTGAGACCAGGAAACTGATTTGGAGATTTGAGAGGCTCGTTCAGTGGGTCAGACTGGCTCTGTTGAGGGGAGAATCCGCCCTTGTATCCTGGTGCTTTGTTTGGCTCCAGCTCATTGACTTGCGGTGATGTTGTACGCTGTCCTGGTGCCTTGTAGCCAGGGGCTTTGGCTATGAGATTGGGGTCCGAGTGCATGTCGTTTGGTGGAACTGGTGCTGAGCTCCCGCTGCTGATCTGTCTCTCCAGCGGAACCACTCCCGCCGCCGCGACACTCGCAAAGTTCATCTGGTCTTCCTTCTTGCCGATAACTCGCTCTTGCAGTTGACTGAACAGATTGTTGAAGGGAGAGTACTCGGCCGGTGCTGATGACATGTGTAGACCTCCAGGCATGTTAGACGATGAACTTCTGCGCACCTGATGACCTTGACCCTGCATGCTCGCTGGTATGCTGGGTTTGATAGGTAGAGGCTGTGGCTCAGATTTCCCTGGTTGCGCTGATGATTTTGAATTTTGCACACCCATCCCTTGAAGCTTTGGTTGCATCTTGGGTGTACCAGGATTACCCGGTGTAGACCTGTTGTCAACTTTAGCCGCAAATGTAGTTGGCATTGTGGATGTCACGACTTTCGTCTTCGCCATTGAAGCTTGCGTGTAGGTGACAGTGCTTTTTGCCGTGGATGCATTAGCTTGGGTAGAACTTGAAGCTTTCTCAGTGAACAGTGCACGAACAGCTCCCTTTGATGGTGACACGGACGTATTGGCCCCAGGTGCGGCTAATCTCTTGGGTGAGGAAGGCAGACCTCCTGGTACAGCTGACTGTATCGCTCCATTACTCACACCCGATGCAGCGTTAACGCGAGACATCGCTACGTTCGGTAGCTGCTGAACCTGTTGTCGCACCGCATTAGCAAACCCGTTCTGACTAGGCATCATGGCGGCTAACGTCGCTGCAGTCGTTACTATGGCAGCCTTCGTTGTTGCTATGGTCTTGGTGACAGCCGCCATCTTGCTACTGGCTATTGCGGAAGTAGTCACCACCTGGCTTGACGTCACGTTGGTTGTCGTCACAGCTGGGATGTTGTTCGCCATAGAGTTGTGCCACATTGACGCCGTGAACGTCGCCGTGTTGGTCGTCACGACGGTCGACGACGATGTCGGCATCTTCAGCTTCATCTTCGGCAGAATCTGTTCTAGTTCCTTATCTGGGTCTTTAACCAGAGCGGTTATCAGGTTGTGTGCCTGACGAGTAACCTCTGCAGAACCCCTAAAATGAGCAACAATTTATTGTTGTTAACATTCTCAACATCTAATCAATGCACACAAGTAACAAAATAGCCATAAATTCTGATGCATACTGCTCCTTGGCTCTCGCATTTCAATTTATCCTCAAAATCCGTCTTATCTCGAAATCTGCAGAGGTTTTGCAGAATGTGTGGTCTATATCCAAATTTCTTTTCGAAGTCGCAGCATTTGGAACCAACTCCAACAATGGCTTCATAAAGTGTATAATGATCATTACAATCTCACAGACTATCCAACGCACCTCCCTACCTCTTATAAACGCACTTACTTGATAGTGATGATCCTGTCACCACCCGTGCTCTTCTGTTTATCTACCTCTATGTGCGCCCCGGACACCTCACGTATAGCATTGATGTTACAACCGCCGCGCCCGATCACACGGCTGATAGCGTTAGCCGGAACGGAAACCTTCTTGGATCTAGAAACGGCAGTATCTTTCCTTTAATCGGATTCAGACACGTGAAGTGAATGAACCGCTTTGTACACACTGGTTGGTTGTTTCGTTAGATTGTAGAGAAAATGTTAAGCTAATAGTAGCAGAGAAAGGAAAGTAGAACGAAGTCCTTTGTCCGTCTGGCACAATTTCGCCACTTGCAACTCCACAAGTCAAAATAAGTTCTAATGGTAAAGAGTACATCGGACATTTCACCATATACCAAAGTAATTTATTAATGCAAAATTGATGAAATTTATTCAATTTTAAGATGTTTCGAAATGATTTTCATATTGTATTTCTACTACTAACAGAAGAAGTAAAGAGTCTAAATTGATAAGATGTGTAAGGAACGTGTAAACGTACTTCCTGATGACCTCCTTCCATCCCTCCTCCTTGCGCTGACCACGCTTCGTCGGGCTGTTCACACCGGCTGATTTCAGGCTGAGCGAGGCTTTACCTGGTGAGAGGCCTGGTACCGTAAATGTGTCCCTACAACATTAGGTTAGATTTCATGAGTAACAGAAAACATTTATTTCACTATTTCGCCTCGACAATCTGCAATCTAGTACATTTGATGACGGTATTCCTACTGTACCCTATCTGCTTGCCAGTTTTGTCTTCAATGTCTTTACCAATTTCAAAATTCACTGTGCAAGGCTTTATTATTTCGCGCAGTACACGAACGTAAACTTACAGTGAGCTGACTTTGGACGTCTTTTCTCCGCTGTTCTTTTTGTTCTTCTCTTTCTCTCTGGGTGAAATTCTTACGGTTGTTGGAGGTAAACCAAAGTCGTCCAGATCCCCAATACCTACAAACACAAGTACGGTTAAAGCATCCGTGGAAATGATGTTGCTGAAATATAGAATCTGTCATTTTAAACTGCTTGCCACGCAAATCCAATCCTAAAGGTAACGAATTAAAATATGAAAGTCATTTAAATAGTCTGTCGAATGACAGAGTATGTGGTCATCCGCCTAAAAAACTGACCATCTGAAAACGAGGCTCATCACACTTTCCACTCCAGGACGTTTTCTTTGGTGACATCATGACGTCAAAACTTACGGCGTCATGACGTTAGATACCATTGCTATGACATTAGACAGACCAGTAGTTACAGAACTTTTTTCATTTTTTTCTTCTTTTTTAATTTTTTTTTTACTAACCTCCACATCCTAGATTCGCCATGTCCGATTTCCTTTTCTTGCCTGGTGTGGTACTAGTTGTAGTGGTGGCTGTGTTAAGCGACATAGCTGATAGAGACGACTGTTGTTGCTGATGATGTTGCACTGTAGCGATCACTGGTGCAGTGCTGTGCGCTGCTGTTGCCATAGGTACTGACACAGTAACCTTGGGTTCTGACGCGGCACGAGTAATCTCCCTCTCATGTCGGTCGCGATCTCGTTCCGTCTTCTTGGTTCGTTTCTGTCTGTTTCTCTGATTGTTTGATTCCACGCTTTGCGCTGCATTTGCTTCATTCTTTGTTTTCTTACTGTTATTATTAGAACTCGTAGACGTAGTTGTAGTAGTTGACTTCTGCACTGAACTAGATGCGTTACCTACAGGATAAAATAAGCGCACAGTGAACTTCCTCATACACGGACACTTGTCTCGGGCATAAAAGGAGTCCGCATAGCAGGAAAGTCCGTATGGTAGAAAGTTAGACGGACGTGTAAAAGATACAAACAAATAATTTTTCACAAAAAAAGTGGCAGTATAATAGGACAGTCCGCATAGTTGGATGTCCGTATGGCGGGATTCTCACTGTATTCCAATAAGAGTTTTATCGAACTGAAATTATTAAAACGCTATATCCTTAAATTTTAGGTTTGGATAAGATTGAAGCTTTGCAACAACATGAAAACGAAGAAATCTACAAACTTGCCTATGAAATTATTGATAGTTATTTCTCTGGAGATGTAAGATTTTCGTATTAATTTCATAAATTTGGTGCAAATTGCATTTGTGATTTTTATTCCTATCCCCCACTTTTTCGGTACAAAAATTAACTGATTCTGGTTTAAAAAAGATTTGGTAGTAAATATGAACAAGTGTTAAAAAGATAATGTAAATTACAGTACTACTATTGAGATGTACAACTAAGATGGACAACTAAACATTTCTTTACATGTTGACCTTTCAGATCGAAGAAGATCCAAGTTTAGCACCTTCCTCGACGACAGAAGGATTCCAATTCGATCCAAACGCCGAAATTCCCAGTGAAGGATTCAAATTTTAAACATTGCCAAAGTTAGGATTTTTGTACAATATATACATATAAATTATTCATGTTCAAAAAGACGAGTTACGAACATTTTACTTGTTAAGCAGGGTTTGTTTGAAACCACATGTTTGACAGTTGAAGCTGTTTTACTTTCCTATGAACTGCTATTTATTCGGTTTGTTACATTGTTTGGATATAATTTACATGAGTTTATCAAAATTTTTACTATCCACTGTTATTTGCGTTCCTCTCCAACTTTAAAGGGAGGATATCACTACGTATGGGACACACATTTCAGAAGTGTAGGTATCAAAAGTTTATGATGCGTATTGACTGACTAGTGATTCCAAAGTTCTTTAAATTTGGTATGTTATCCATTCTGTCTCTAAGGCCGCGACGACTTCAAAAAAAGGTATTGCTAGTCATTGCTTTTACTTCTTTACGTTCATTCGTGAAATCAGATGTAAATAGCTTGGTTTTACTTTAAAAGACCACAAAATTGAAAGTTCAGAGCAAAACGTGAAAAGTGTGTTCCATGCTTACATATGCAACAATAGACGGAAGTTTGTAGTTCCCAGTGTGTCCCAAATAGTTTCATTATTTACCCTTCAGTTATTTGAATGTATTTTTTGAAAATGTACATAATTGTTTTGCATGTATTCTCGAACTTTGTCAAACTAATAAAAGATACTTATTTTGAAAATGCAAACAAGGAATGCGATAAATTAATTCAGTCGGTATAACTGTTTGGCCACGTTGAAGTATATTTGATACACATAAAGTGACTCTTTGTTATGCTTGAATCCGGATTGTTCTGTGTTTGGAAACCTTCAATGTCACTCATTTCTGAATTTATATTTGTATTTTGTAAGATCGTTCAGTTTCATTAGAACATGCCAGTAATCCATGATATCGCCAGTGTATCGCATGTAAAGTCCCGAGAGAAAAGTTTCCATGGAAAGTCTGGTTATGAGAAAAATAAGCCTACCAAAGTGGTTTTCTTTTCTAATGCAGCTCGATTCGGGACATTTTTTTAATCGAACTTATGGTTTGATTCATTATCAAGACGGAGATACTGGAATATTTTAGTTTTGTTTTCTAGTAGTATGATGTATTTTCTTTATGTTGAAGCTGTACTACCAAACAAGGAGCTGGTATCCCCTTTTGTTGTATTATGTTGTACGGTGTTTAATGCTGATAAGTAAATATTTTTCAACAAACACAAAATAACCGAAATATAAAATAAAATGAGAAACTCGAATTGGTGCCTTTAACGTGACAAAAGGAGAAAACTTAAATTTGTACGGCTCAGAAGGAGCTCAAGACATGGTGTGTACATGTGTAACACAAAGTTCATTGTAAACGTTATTGTTTGTAATTAAAGTGTTCTAAAGGATACACAAAGAAGTTGAGAGGAAAAACTACATATTTGTATTTAGAAAACAAGATATTTGTTGGAAAATTTACAACTTGCGTGTGCGGTACATTTTAAAAGAACTCATGTCTTGCTATTTTAAAAAAAAGTACGTTTTTTGTTACTTGCGGGTTATTCCCGTGGGTGTTAAAAGTAGATAAGAAGTCAGGTTTATGTTTTGTGACATGATTCTTAGAGTGACATTTTAATGGTATTTTAGACCAAAATACAACAGATATCTTGTAAGCTGAGCTTGGCGGCATATGTTTTAAACCAGGTTCACATGTGTAATGTAAGTATTGTATAACCTAAGGGATTGTTTTCCCATGTAATGAAACTTCACACCGAGAAAAAAAACAGTTATTGCTTTACGCGACTTTTGCTTGTCATTTTGAGGAAATGTATTGTAAATATGAAATGAATTTAAAGTATGCAACAAAAGACACTTATTTTCGCGAGGACTGAATACTGTTTTGGGTGTGAAGATACTAAATACTTAAAAGAGTTTAATATACCACGGAAATGATTTATATTTAAAGAAAAAAAAGCGTAATGCTTGCAAAATGTATCCTGTAAATAGTTGCCGACGACCCCCTGTAAAATTATTTATATTTTGTATATAAAATTGTACATGAACAAGGAAACACACTTCCGTGGTATATTGCTTCTTTTTGTTATCAAGTTTCTGTTAAAATTTTTAATCTAGCAAATTATTAAGTATTTAATTGCGGTTGGACACACCTCACTTTAAATCGATTTGTACATTTATCTCATGAGGTGTGCTCAATTTTAAACATACATTGGGCTGTGTATAGATATTTTTTAAGAAAAAGGAATAAATTCGTAGAGTTCGGAGGATGTGGCAGATTGTGTCATGCTATGTAAAAGACGATATAAAAATACATGATGCTTGTAAAGGCGTCATTCAGTTTTGAAGATGACTTTATTATCACTGCCATAAATTTTTGACAGGTTGAGAGATTTAAAGAAATTTTGTATTGTAGGGAAAAATTAATGAAACAGCCCAGTGTATTGGTAAAAATCGTCATTACTGTACCAAGTTTTATTATTGTCAATGCTAAAAAAAAGTTTAAATTCTGAATAAAGACCGTTCAGGTAAGAGGGTTGGGCGTGGCAAGTTATTTGAAAATGAATTTAAGGCAGTGAAATAGCTAAAATTTTAAATGGTTTTCATGCCAAGTTAGTTTTTAAATTATTACGTTGTTATTTCATTGCCATGCATTGTTATGAAAGTAAAGTATGGCAACTTGTAATCAAATTGACAAAAATAAAATGCTTCCATGATGAGCATGGAATAATTAATTGCGTTTTGAATTGTTTATTAAGGTGATGGTCGGCGTAGTACATTTGCTCCAAGTTATAAAAATTAAAATGGAGCAACCTTGTCTGGTGTCCGTTGGGACGAAAACATGCCTTTACAATTGCCATTATCCCAGGCGCTAAGGTAATTGCAAAGGCTCAGCCCTTATTTTGTCATGAGGTAAATTTTCAAAATAAACAAAATGCTACCAAAATTCACAACAAATCTTTTTCCTTTTATATTAGGCTTTTTTTATTTAATTGTTTGGATTACATTTCCCGCCGCACTTTGAAATCAGGATTTCAAAAAAAAAAAAAA
>JBCAUI010205639.1:0-16909 GCA_038406195.1 Haplosyllis anthogorgicola
AAATAAATGTAATAGAAATGGCTTTAAGCTTTCACTTGCTCTTTGCATTCACTCCGCCTCACCACTGATTGATGCTACTCAACATTATTTTTCAGTTGTTTTACACAATAATTTTTGTTTCGCACATTATTGTGTAAACTTTTGGGGGGTGGTAACATGTATGTTGGTTACATGTTGTTACAACTTTGATACATGTGTGTGTAGTGTGAGTTGCAGCAGCATGGAAAAGTGTTGAAAGCCTATTTGTAAGTGCTGTTAAATAAGTGCATGATATTCTGCCAGCCAAGTTGGTTTCAATGACTATCCACATTTCCTGCCTGATTTATGTCATCCTCGATTATCCTATTTCAATATGTCACATTTTTTACAATACGATGAATGTCATGGTGTAAGTCATACAGTTAATGGTTGCATAAATAGTAATGTTATTTATTATTATAATTTGTTTGTCTTCTATATGCTATCAAAGTTTATGCTGTGTTAGGCTATGCTTATTATTTTGGTTTTCTTTCTGATTAACATTGCATAGCATGTAGCATTAAAGCTTTGGTTATTATTTCACTGCATACTCTATTCTTTTAGTAGAAAGCTTTATGTCTACAGAAGAGCTTTCTACTGTAGGTAAGTTTTCTTGTATTTCTTAGCAAGTTATTTGGGGTTAATTAATTTAAATCATTTTGTTTGTTTAAGTGTAAATTCCTTGGCTACTTTTAAATACCATTATTACTAATTTCATTAACATTAATTTGTAATCATTAACATGGCTAATATGTTTGCAAATATCATTAGTACTCTTACCCAGATGTTAATGCCCAGGCAGCAGTTGCCCTTTAACAAGGACAATGATGAAGCAGAACCTGCACTGCAACCTGTGATGAGTCCCTCTGATAATGCTGGTACTGAGAGGAACTCTTGTTGCATTGCACATTATATAGCTGGCTGTATGTGCATGCTACTGGGGAAATTGTCTTAATTATGCTTGCACTTACATGTTCACAGATCACAAGGGTCTTGTGTCAGTAAGGTTGCTGAGTCTCTGCTGGTTAATTATTACTCTATGCTTCTGTGGCATTATCGTGAGTAATCATAACGAGAGTGTCCAGTGAATCTTCCTTTGGAACGTAAAGTCCTTTTATTGCTTGCCTGTATTACAGTTGCACATATAGTGATAATACATTTCAAGTTCAAGTTGCACAAAATATTTCTAAGTTCAATAAATACAATCAAACATCATAAATACAATGTAAGTTGAATAAGTTGTGTTGAGTATGAAGTAATGAGCTGAAGTCAAAATATGAACTAATGAATTTATAAACTTAAGAACCTAAGAACTTATTAACTTATAAAATTATGAACTTATGAACTTATGAACACTGAACCCTGATTACAATGAGTTTTATTTGAGTATAAGCTAGGCACTCATTGGTGGGTGCTCAGGCACTAGAGCATCTCAGTTAAACTGAGCTGCTATTGGCTAAAGCTTTGCACATGCTATACTGCACATTGGCAAATCTAAGGGGTGCAGGAGGTGTGCATCCCCTACGGCCAAAATTTTCTTCATTTTCATGCAGTTTTTCTCAATTTTTGGGTGAAAATAGGTGAAAAATGGGTTTGCGCCCCCCACTATGGGCCAGGTGCCCCCTGTATGGGAAATCCTGGATCCACCCATGCTGCACATGTACTAGTGCTGACACATAGTGTCAGAGATAAGCTTGCATTGCCGCAGGAGCTGATGCTCCAGGGGTGGATCTATTTTAACACTGAACTATATTTGGCAAATGTGATAAATGGGACCGTTCATCCCTCCCTACCTTGGGGAAGTTTATAATAGTATAAACTGATTACCTTGTTTCAGTAGTACTGTATGTATAGATCGCACATAACACACATAGAAAGGAATGAGTATATACAGATGAAAAATAAATGAAACTGCACTATGTGAAATAAAATAAATATATAAAAGAACATTTTTAAAGTGTGCTATTGGCACTTAGGCTGGTATTACATTACCAGAACATATTAGGCTGGTATTATGTTACCAGAACATTGCTTTAAGCTGTTTTCTACTGCATAAGTCTGCCTGTAGCATCTGCTACTGTGGTGTTATGTCACCAAATGACTTCTTCAGTCTTGTTCCACTGTAGCCTGGTTGGTTTGATATTCAACAAAACAAACTAACTAAAATTACTTAAAGCAACATGGTTTTAACAAATACAAGTGAATAACTGCACGTTTTTGATATCAACCTGTATTTTATACTAGGGATATGGGATTTGGTGCAGAAAACAAATAATTTATATGAATTTGCAGTGAGCAGCATGCTTCACAGGTTATACGTTCAATAAATGTATTTTAGATGAACATCAAGCTGTTGGTTTGTTAATTAAATATATACATAGCTTTAACTGTATACAGACGAGCTGAGTAAAGAGTTCTGGACATTTAGGCTTAACATTGTGGCCTGAAATTTTAACTGAGGCAATGACACAATGCTACATGTGTACAATGTGTTCAATCTCCTTCCTAGCCTCTCTGCTTTGCTGTATATCCACTGCAATGTAAGTCTATGGAGAAACATAATTGTATCTGTCAAGTAAACTGATTCTGGCAAAAGTTTGCCGGAGTCGTCAGATTCAATGCAACACATGGGGTCATTTGGTGCATCCACAAAGTTACCAATGTAACCAGTCAATTGTGTCAAAAATTTGCCATACTCACCCGAGGATATACTGAAAAGATCCTCAGAGTTGAGTAAAATAGAGGTGTTGTCTGTGTTTTGATGTGAATATGGAGAATACTCCCAATTTTCGACTAAGTTGACATGTGTGTCTGGATAAACCAAAGAATTTGACGAGTTTTCGGGATCCTCGCTGATTCTATCTAGAATCTCTAGCATTTGAAAACACTAAAACCTCTCAAGATAAAATTTGTATAAGGTTTTGCTGGTTAGGAAGTGTACCATCATCACTCATTCTGGAGTCCATGGCTAATACTGGTTCATGGGTGTCATTCTGTATGTATATATAGCAGATATTAGTGTTTCACAAGGAAATATGATGATCTTTCCAAGCTACATGCTGAAAAATTCAAAGTAAAAGGTGATTTTAGAGGTGATAATGAATTTAGTGGGTGATACACACATTCCTGTAGGTTGCCCTACTGGATGTGCATGTTTGGAGTGAAAGAAATGATGCTCATGCTGTAGCAATCAAGCACTGAAATAAAAATGAGTTTCGAGATGTAGTGGTCATTCAAGAATGACAGGTTGAGCTTACACCTTAGCTCTGTATGAAAAAATAGAAATAATTGTTAGATTTTATTTAAACTTGGGGAAAGGTTACACTACAGTGTGTACTTTGTACACCTAAAATAATTAAGCGGTACAAAAATTTTAAATGCTAATATGGTGGTGTGCAGTCAGAGGGTCACTAAAACTACCATGTGAAATCCTCTGTACACTAACGGTTTGATGAAATTTGGATTTTCTTTTTTAAGGAGAAGTCTAGAAATAATAAGTTTTACCGTTTTACCATTTTAATTTTGGCTTTACTTTAGAGACAGAACACTTTGACACACAACCATGTCTTGGTGAACTGTTAGGAGGAAAAAGATGTAAAGATTGGATAACTCCATCGGACAATATCCAAAGAAATTTGTAATTTTTTTTTTTTTTTTTTTTTTTTTGTGGCGGGATGACAATATAATATTTATTTAATAAGGTTGATGCTTAGCTGCTTAAAGGAAACTACTTCAGAAACATGAAGTAAACAATAGCTATTCTACTTTAATATTTTTATTTTTATTTTTTTCCTTTGAAAATGTGGGTGCAAATAACTATCGGTGCTGTTTTAGGTCTTGTGCTTCATAGGCTTGATAAAGTATATACACATGTACAATCGCACACAAATACAACGTCTTAGAGTTTTCACCATCGTCTTGACTTCATCACATTTTTACGTCCGGGAACAGGCTTTCTCGAATAATCTTCTTCATCGTCATCATCTGGGTAATAATCCTTGTCCTTTGGATCATCAGCACACTCTTCTCCTTCCTTCCTTTTCCTTTTCCCTCCGACTGGTTTAGTTGTGAAGTCCTGTCTTTTCCATGACCGGCTTTGTCTCAGTCTCGGTTCTTCCTCCACGGTCTCTTTGGCGAAAGCTACAACTTTGTCCTGTGGCAAATAGACTTGATCTGTTGAACTGAAGTTTATGAAGAAGAAGGGTATTGTACCTGGTTTTCCTTCTCCAGTGTTTTTTAGTGTGAGTGGTACACACCAAAGTTTGGGATTTTCTTTGAGAATCATGTAATTCGGGACAGTTTCTATAAATTTGTTGACTTCTCCATCCACTTCCACTTCAACTACTGCTACATTGCATGGTGGTATGGTTACATGTCTCTTGAGTGTGAGGGCCTGTCCTTCACATGATTCTTCCAATTCTAAGATTAGCTCATTGTCTGTTGTCAGTTTCTTTGTTCCTTTCCTGGTCCATGAGATTCCAATATAGTTGGATATAGTGAAATCTCTTCCCAATATGATCTCTCTACACTGATTTCGAGTAACAAGGAATTGCTGGGTGAATGAATGGTTATTAATTTTGAAGCTCATAACTGTGACACCTAGTGCTTCCATATCAGATCCAGTTGCTGATGTCACATGAGGTACAGACACACCTAGTACATATTGGAGTCCTAAGTAGTCAAACATTTCGTGCTCATGCAACTCTTGCTTGCTCCTGTGTCAAGTAACCCAAAAGTGTTTTTGTGTTTTATTTTTAAAGGGAAAACAGTTCCAACTTTTGAACCTTCTGGATCACTGGGTATTGTCACTTCTTCTATAAAATGTGAATTCCTGTCGATATCCGTGTAGTAAGAGCTGGGATCATACTTCGTGGGTAGTCAATCCTGATGCTGCTCTTCAGAGGGTGCTTCCTCCGTAGACTTTTTGAGCATGTTGTCTCCCTCTGTGCAGATCTCTTTGACTGTAAATCCAGAGTAGTCAGCTGCATCATTCAATGCTTGTATGGATATGACATCTTTAGTTTTCTGCTGGGTTTGACTTCTGGTGACTGGACCTCCATAGGAATTTGAAGTGTCTTGATTACCATGGTCAGAGGCTCCTTTTGTTGATCCCTGGTGAGTGTCTCTGGTCCTGCTCAAGTTTCACAAAATGTCATGGAGTAAATTGCTGTTGGCATCAACTGAAGCTGTGAAGTCTACATTTAATTTTCCAACTTCATTGCCTTGGTACCTTGTGTTATTGTTGTACACTCCTCGGTTGCCATTATTGTGGCAGTTACCTCTTCCTCCATTGTGGTTGCCTCTGTTATTACCATTGTTATTGTTGTAGTTATTGTAGTGACCACGATTGCCATTGTTGTGGTAGTTTCCACGGTTGCCTCCTCTGTTACCATTGTTGTGGTGGCCTCCTCTGGAATTTCCACGATTGTTATTGTACTGATCCTGTTGGGTTGTGGCTTCATGGATCTCGACTTCTTCATCATAATTGATCTCAAGAACCTGCGAATTTTTGCCATTTTCCCAGTATAGATTGTGTCCTGCCTCAACTTCAAGAGCCTTCTCCATGATCTCCTTCAGGGTATACATACGGTTACGGTTTTTGTTCATGTGGTACATGACTCTTTCTCCTATTTTCTGTTGCAGGGACCACACATATGACATCAAGACAAACTTTCTGTCATGCCTGTTGCTTTCTTGTGGATCCTTGCATAGTTCATATTGTAATGGATAACCTTTTCTCCTGGCTTCTGCCTAATGTCCTTGAGGTGATGAGAAGCATGGATACTTGTGGGAATATCAGAAAATTCTGTTATGATCTGATTACTAATCTCTTCTGCACTCAGGTTTTCACCCAACTGATTGATGAAACACCTAATTGTGGGTCCTGCCTTGTTGTGTAGTTCCTTTAGAAACAATCTTCCACATTGGTGACATGCAGTACGAATGTGGTCTACCCAATCATCACATTTTGTTTCATCCTCTCCATCATACATGGGAATAGATGTGAAGATGTTGTCATACCCTCTGCTGTCTGTTGCTTTCACAAGACTCTCAACAGCTTCTTTGTACTGACAGGTAGATGATTTGAGAGCATCTATCATACCTAATACAAGTTCCTTCTGAGATTCCTGAAGGCTGTGTACTACAGATGCCAAGGTCACCTGGGTGTCATCAGTTCTTGTCGGAGATGGTGCAAACCCTTGTAGATTGGCCACAAATCCTGGTGGTGGGTTTGTAAACTGATGAACAGGTGGTGGTTGACTCAAATTAGGCTGTGGGACTATTTGTTGGTGTGTTGGTTGAACCTGGTAGTTCTGTGGTGGAATCTGATTGTTGGCCACTGTGTTGAGAGTGTGGCCATTGAAGGGCTGGTTCTGCTGATTTATTTGGAAACTTACAGCCTGATTGTTGGCATACCCTTGCGAGTTTTGTGAAAACTCGCCGGAGTTTGGATTTAGTGTAGGTTGTCCTGAATATGGCATAGAATTTTTCTGAATTTTTGATGTATTCACCGTGACATGCATATGCACCAGAGTTCTGGACTGTGCCTTGGGAATTTTTGGAATTTTCACCAAATTCCTGGTTTAGTGGGCTAATGTCTCCCTGCCTCTGGGCATTTTGAGGTAGGTTTTCTTTCTTCATGTAGCAGAAAGTTTCTATGTGGCCCTTTTTCTGACACCGTGTACAGAACACCTTGTTCCTACATTGCCTTTTCACGTGTCCTTCCTGTCCACACTTTCTGCATAGTGGAATGTCTTTTGGAGCACTGTTACCATGAGCCTGATTCCTCAATTCTTGTAACATAGTGGGTGTAGCATTTGTAGAATGTAGATTATCATTCATCTGCCTCACTCCATTGTCTGGTCATCAAAGAGGTACAGGTCTTGGCTGTGTCCTGGTTGGAGTTTGTACAGTATGCAGTGCAGGTGGCATGGCACTGCCAGTGGCACTGAATAGGGGTGATGACATTGTAGAATGCTGTCTTGTACTCCTTCCATTTCCTTGTTGTCCTGGAGTTGGGTGAGATGCAATGTTCTCTCTAACTGATTGGTCCAGGTAAGCTTCAACTTGAGAAAATGTCAGCAAGTCGCCGATACTGTCTGTGGGATCAAAAGGCTGATCATACCTCTGCACTGTGAACAGAGCTGGATTATCCAGTTTCTGTAAACAATTGTCTAATTCATTGATTACAATGCCTGTCACAAACTCTGCGTTGCCTTCTTTCACAAGTGTTTTGCTGGGGAAGCATGTGGGGATAACTATTGATGGTAGTCCTTCTGTCCTCCTCACATGTTTTTCCTTCTCCATCACCTTGTCAATTACATTCAGTTTCTTTTTGATGGTACTTAGGGCTGAATTGACTCTCTCAGCTTCATAACTCACATACTTCTTATATTTCTTCTCCGTTTCTCATCTGTACTATAGGATTTTGAAAAATCCTATCAAGTTATGCGCTCATTCCGTGAACAGTTGTTTGAGTTTGTGGGGTTCTGCTGATCTTTCACTGTGACTATACATCTTGGGTATCAACAGATTGTCTTTAAGAAGTTCATACCTGAAGTTAGGTTCAGGCTGGCTTGATATCTTGGCCTTGTATTCCTCTCTTCTTCTTTGATAATCATTCTTCAGTGTGATGTTAAGGCTTGGGTAGTATATGGATTCTACTGTACAGTGTATGCTTGTTTGCTCAATGTCACTGTCATACAGTGCGAAAACATGTCCTGACATCTTATCAATGGCAAACCATTCTGTGTTGTACGTCTTCTTGAGATAACATATCTTCAACTTATGGGCCATCCTGTCTGTTGTATCCAGTATTATCGTACTCAGATCCCTCATTTCACTGATTCTTGTCATCTTTCCTGTGGGAATGTAGAAGTTTGGGATGGTCCTGGGCATCAGACCATCAGTAGACGTATGTGCATTGGGGTCCAGATTATCAGTATCTGGATCCTCTGTTGGTTGGCTTCTTTGTGGTGTTACCGATGGTTGCCTGTCATCATGCAGATACCTTGGATCTAGAGGGCCATCTGCTTTTAGCAAATCTTCATCCGCTACTTCTGGATCATCTTCCAGATCACCTGCCTGGTTTTGTGCACTTGTGGTTGTTTGTTGTCCACTGCTCTGGTTGTGGACTTCCTTGAGATGGTGTACTATGTTGTGGGGTATGAGTACATCCTTCAATTGATTGATGGAGTGGCATTGTGAGAGTGGATGTCCCTTGCTGCTTGTCTGCTGGATGTGTGGTACCTGGAGATGGATTTCCCAGCTGTACATCTGTAGGCTGTGCTTCTGGTTGACCACCGGTTGTCATGGGTGATCCTAAATTGACTGTAGGATTCATCATTGCTTGCTGTTCGAGAAACCTTGCTCGTTCTTTTAATATCTTGTCTTCCTTGTCAGGATCATTGTACATTATGTTTTCAGAGGTCTTTGTCCTGGTACGTCTACCAGATTTTCCTCTTGACCTCATCTTGAAGTGTTTTTACTTGTTGAGTTTAATGAATTTTCCCTGTATTCTGGACAGATACAGGAGCTTGTGTGATCCTGCCACCTGAAAGCTTGAAACAACTTGGGAATCCAGCAAGTATATGCAGGACTCTATTAATAATACACATAAATGATCAAATTAGTAGCAATAATACATGTTATGCTGCATTACTTGGTGAAGCGGTCAAATTTTTGCTGTCATCCGATCCTCTAACCTGAAAACCTAATTTTCTTTGAAGTTGGATGGTGATTGAACTGCCTCATACACTTATTTACGTATTATTAAAATTATACTTATACCCTAATTTAACACATTTCTATGCAGTTAACACTTAATTAGTTTGCATATACATGTTGATACAGCATTTATATACCTTATTGATGTACAACATATGATGCAACTTTGTAAAACAAAGGGAATGTATATGATTGATCATTTTCTGCAACAACAATAATTAAACAAACACAATAGGGATAAAAGGCAGGTAGTGTGGTTGATATCAAAGATACACAAAGCTATTCATTTACCCTATCCTTAATTGTTTGTTGAAGTGTCAGATTGTTTATGTGAGCCTATTGTCTTTTCTTGACATGTGTTGTTTTCTCTTGGTGCCAGAAACTGCTGCTGTGGTGGGGGATTGTATTTGCACTCCCTTGCCTATTGTCTATGGAATGTGGCACTTCTATTCATCTGGAGATGCCAAATGCTGCTAATTGTTTGTATTCATCTGGAGTTATCAGCTTGGATGCTGATGCTGGGCTGGAGCACATCTGTTATGTTTGCTCAACAGCAGATGGTGGTGAACTTTTGGCACCTTGAGTGGCTTATGTTCACCGCATGTCTGAAATCTGGTTGCTAAGGAGCTGGTGGGCTCCTTCCATAGGTTGGTGATAGTGGCTCCCTGTTGAGATGACTTGTCTGGCCAGTAACCTCTATCTGCATAGCATGGGGTGGTACTGCCTGTCTCATCTCAGCACACAAATTTACCAAAATTTTGACATTGTCAATGACTTTTGCAGGTCCGTCCTCTCCTTGGCTGGATTTTAGTGAGTTTTCTCCAAAATTTCCACTGTTTCCTTGAAACTTGGCAGATGCGTTGTCTCATTTAACATTAGTGCAACTTGAGAGCAATTTACTTGAATGCTACTCTCATTGACCTTTGTTTTGAGATCTCTCCTTTCCTCACGAAATCCTTGATGCACTATTTGCACACTTGCCCAGATTCTCCACTAAATTTCTATGGGGAGTCCCTCTGTGATAATGCTGGTACTGAGAGGAACTCTTCTAGTAATGTCACATGTTGTATGACTGGAGCTGCATGTGCATGTTTACTGGGGAAAATTGTCTTAACTATGCTTGCACTTATGTGTTCACAGATTGCAAGGGTCTTATGTCAATAAGGTTGCTGAGTCTCCATTGGTTAATTATTACTCTATGCTTCTGTGGCATTAACGGCAGTAATCATAATGAGGGAGTCCAGTAATCTTCCTTTGGAATGCAGAGTCATTTTATTGTCTGCTTGTCTTACAGTTGCAATAGTATACATACATATGTAGAACTTCAAGTTGCACAAAATATTCTAAGTTCAAAAAATATAAATCAAAGTCACACGTATCATAAAATCATCAATATATTTGAATGAACTGAATACAAATCTGAACCGAATATATATCTCACACTAAAAACCTAATTACATTGGGTTTTATATGAGTATGTGTTGGTGCTCATTGGTGGGTGCTCAGGTGCTAGAGCACCTCAGTCAAACTGAGTTGCCATTGGCTAAAGCTTCATGCATGCTGTACTGCACACACATTAGTGCTGACACATAGTGTCAGCGACACACTTGCATTGCCACAGGAGCTGGTGCTCTGGAGGCGGATCTATTTTAAAGTAACACTGAACTATATTTGGTGAATGTGATAAATGGGACCGTTCACTATTCAAAGCCTCTTCTAATGTTTGTCCAAGACCTTGGTTTCTGACCTGACTTGAAAGTTCAGCTAGACATCAATTAATGACTCGCTGATCCTTTCTTGACTCCAATAGTATGGATTCTAATAGCTCCATTGCAGCATCCATATTTTGTCCATCTAACTCTTGGAGCTCCCTTCTTAATGCTTCTAAATCAAATATGTTCCCTTCTTCAGGGTCCCCTTCTGGATCTTTATCTAACTTGGGACTTTCTGGTGGGGTATTGCAGTTCTCACTACCGTGTTGTTGGGTGTTATGAGTCCAAAATCTACCGGTGTTACCACTGTATCCATGGGTGTATTATTTAGCAGAGTTGTGTTTGTGTTGAACTCCCCTGATTCATTATCAGAGTCCTCTGGAACTACTACTGTCTCTAAAGAGTCCTGACCAAAGTTATGGTCCGGTGTATTGTAGTCAACTGAAGTATCCAAATCTGAACTTTCTCCTTGATTGGTGTCTCCTTGAGTTACACCAGTAGAGATGTTTGATGGAAAAGTTTCACTTGTGGGTGACATTTGTGCATGTCCACCTCCCTCTTTAGATTCAGAATTTGGGGTGTACTTCAACAAATATTTGCCCTTGGTGTTGTTAGTTAAAGAGGATATAGTCAGTATGTCTGTGTCGCTTTCAGACTTGCCTCTTTCTTTCCTGCTTGTGTATGCTTCAAGCCTAAGTCCACCAAGATCTAGGTCTCCTACTGTTAATGGCCTTTGACTAGAGCTCTTTGGCTGTTGTCCTGGCTTACACTTGGATACCTTAGGTTTGGTGCCTTCTGGGAGTTGCCTACTTTCTGGTGTTACCTCAGTAGCTTGGCTTGTCTTTGTCTCGGACTCAGTAGGGGCAGGTAGCTTTAATCCTGCTGCCTCTAACCTCTTCCTGTGGGTCTCAAATACTTGATCTACAACTTCCCCTATGTTCTCTAGGGTTGCTTCTTCCCCTTCAACCTCAGACCACCTAGGTGGTGATATGAGAGAAATGTGTGTTCTAGGTTGAGGCATTGGAGGTTCAGGTGGCAAGGTTTGAGTAGACCAATTAGCTGCGGGGGTGTCCCAGATTGGAGGAACTGTTCCCGCAGGAATCAATATTACTCCCCTCTGCAATAAGAGAGCTGGTAAGTTTGCTTCCCTTCTTGCTTCAATCCAATGATTTACCTCAGATATGTACATCTAGATATGTACCTCGACACTCCAGATCATGGTCTTGATTTGCAGCCACATGTGAGTAAGTTCTTTGATCTGGCTTTTTGGGTTGTTCTCTGTGAGGAGGTACAGGCCACAAGCTGATGAAGGAAAGTTCCTTTTCCTTCTCTTCTTCCCTTAAACTATCTATTTTCTGTTGACACTTTTGGATTTCTCTCTCATACTTTTGTTTGATTGTTTCTATGGCCTGGTCCTTTTCTACTTGGAGATTCTTTTCTTTCTTTTCAACTTCCAAGGCATAGACTTGCTTCACACTTTGGATGGTAACCTTCCACTCTTGCTCTAACTTCCTGAGCTGATT
The DNA here is from genome assembly GCA_038406195.1 of Haplosyllis anthogorgicola. Classification (NCBI taxonomy): domain Eukaryota; kingdom Metazoa; phylum Annelida; class Polychaeta; order Phyllodocida; family Syllidae; genus Haplosyllis; species Haplosyllis anthogorgicola. Next base: position 11,981 of record JBCAUI010205639.1, read on the forward strand.
GTTGTACTCTGTACACTTCTGCTCAAGTTCCTTTTGTTCAACCTGTAGGGCTTTGATCTGCTCATCACTCTAAGCAGAGACTTGTTCCCTTAAAGGCTTCAACTTTTTTTTGTCCTCTCTTTGTAACTTCTCCAAATGGAGTTTGTATGCTGAGTTTAACTTGAGTTCTTCTGTATGGTATTCTTGTTGGAGATCCCACTGCAGATGCTGGACCTGTGTTTTGCTTGCCTTTTCTACCCTTGCAATCTGCACTTGTTCCCTTTGGTCTTTGAAAGGTTTACCATCTTCATGTCAAACCTCTCAATGCAACCTGAGCCGGGCTCCTTTCCATAAATTCCAGATTTATCACTGAAGACACATGGAGGATCTCTTCCACATCTCCAGCAATAAATCCTGTATATCCACTACTGAGCAATGGGACTCCATCCAGGTGGTGAGTTCCAGCTATGACAGGGTGGTCAGCCACTTCGCACCATAGAACACTGACTTCCATGGGGCACCACTGCTCAACAGTGAATCTCTTCAGAATTTACCTCTTAGCTTCCTGAGCTTCAATTTTCAATCCACTCAATCACTAAAAGCAATGCTCACCCCTGATGTTAAGGGCTTACATTGGCCTGACTGTACATCGAGCCATCTTGACAGATGTTTTTGAGATGACTGGTCTGTGACCCAGTCAATAGTGATTGGTACATCACCCTCATGAGTGAGACCCACCAACAGTCTGATCCACAAGGACTTAGCTATCCCCTAATGAACTTTGACCATTTTCACAAACTTGGCCTCTTCACACAGTCATTCTAACACCAACTGTGCTTAGGTGTGAACTGTCACCCATGTACCACTGCAATCCACTTATTTTAAGTGTTACAAAGCTTAGCTACCATTGATTCCCTTTAGTAGTATATAAATTGTTCTCTTGAATTAGAAATAACTTATTTTTTGTATAATTGATTTGGATAGAAGTGGAACATAGCCACCTTAATTTGTATTTGTTTTGATTTGGATAGAGGTGGAACATAGCCACCTTAAAATTTGTATTTGTTTTGTTTTAGGTGGAGGTCAGAAATTGTTACCATGCCTACCTTTAGATTTTGTTTTTGTTCTAGGTGGAGATGGTCTGTTGTATCATTCCTGGATCATAGGGAGCTCATCCCCCTTTCCTATCTTGATGAGCTTTTCTTAGAGTCTCAAGTTGTTGGTTATATTTTGCTACTTCTTGTTCTGTGGCCTTTGATTTAGCCTGATGCTTGGCCAGCTCTTCTGCTGCCTTCTTATCTAGTTTCTTTCTTTCTTATATTGCTCAAATGCTTGTTCAATTTTTACATCAAAACCAGCCTTGGCAATCTCAAGCTTTCTCTGAGCCTCTACTTCAGTGTCTGCAATCACTTAGTCTAGTCCCCTTAGCTTCTCTTCAAGGGTCACCCTACTATCATTAATTTCTTTTATTTCCATTCTGCAACTCATCCTAAATTCTTGGTAGATCTTGTCTACTTCATTCAGTTGAGACTCCTTATACTCTCGGTATTCTTTCTTTTTCTCAAGTCTCAAATTGCTCTTTTAACCTTTCAATCTCTTCTGTTCATTTTGTCTTATATTGTGCTAAATCTTGTAGAAGGCCATTTTCAATTGCAAGCCTTTTGGTCTCTAACTTCTGCAAAGCCTGAGCTTTTATTTCTTTGAACTCCTTATTTGCCCTTTCTTCAACCTGAGCCTTTTTCTGTTTAAGTTCTTGTTTTTCTTTTGCTATGGCTTCAATGACCTCTTGAGCTTCCTTTATGTAGTCTTTCTGTTGGTCTGTTCAATATTTCTGCAGACCCTCTTCTATTTCCTGCTTAACAGTTGCTAACCTCTCTATTTGGTAGCAATTGAGTGCCTGATCAACTTCCTCATTGATGGTCTGCTCTTGTGCCGTCAACTTTTCTCGTGCCTCCTCTTGAAGGACTTTGAGATTGTTCTCTATTTTCTTCTTAACCTCAGCTTCTGCCTTGGTGTACCTGGCTTCTTGCTCAGCCTTGTACTGTTGGCACTTCTCCTTGAGTTCTAAACCTCTAGAACTCGATTTTTCTGAAATTTGTTATTTTGTTCAGCCCGCTTCTTATAGTCAAAGTAATCTTTGGTCAATCTGTCACCAACTTGACTCCATTTAGTTTGAAACTCCTGTTTTTGTTCTTCTGAAAATCTTCAAATTCTTTTGCTAAGTCCCTCTCTAACTGTTCTTTCCTCTCAGGCTGCTTCCTAAGAGGTTCTCATGCGAACTCCTGAAATTCCTTATCTAACTGGCTTTCAAAATCAGCCTTTTGCTTTTTGAAAACTCGATTTGCCTTTTTCTCATATGAGGCCCCGCATCTGATGACCTCTTCTTGTATCTCTTGCTTGTCCTTTTCTACTTGGTCTAAACCCCTCATTAGATCTTCAATTAAATTTGCTTGCCTAGTCAGGAGACTACTCTTCTCCCTTTCATGTTCTATTGTTTCTAGTGTTCAGACCCATCTACAGACGGTGTTTTCCAGCTGTCCAAGTCTGTAGCCACTCTCTGAGCCCCAAATACTCTTGATATTTTACCAAACCTTCTGATGTGCCTGCTGCTAGGTGTGAACCTTGCAGCTGAGCTGTAACTCCCCCAGTTGATGATGCTTCTAAAATTGTCCAATTGTTTCCTTTGAGTTGGAATGTCACCAACTCCTGCACCAATGTCTGATTTGTAAGGTGTCTCCTGTGGTTGACTGGTTGATTCCCAAATGTCAGTAGACACTTTCTTTAGCCTAACTGCTGGTACTGGTTGCCCAGGTGCTTGTGCTAAACTCCTTAAAGGCTGGTTGAGGTCAGCTTCAGCTAGAGTTTGAGTTTTCCTCAATCAATCTTCAGCCTCTTTGACTGCTAACCCTTGGCTTTGTGTCAATTTCAAATTCAAGTCACTTGTTCTGAACAAGGACTGACTCATGTTTGATGGGCTTCAACTGCCATCTGTGACTGACTAGAGGATAGTCTCAAATTTAAATCCCCTGATGCTAACTGCGTTTGTTGATCACTTTTTGAATTAAGATATCTCGCTATTTCTAAATTAGTGTGTAACCTCACTGGTGATAATTCTTGACTTTGATTAAGCCCTAACAACAAATTTCCCTTAGATTCTTCTCTACTGGGGGCACTGTGAAAAGGTTCTTGACCTGTCGAAGTGGTCTGTAAACCTGGTGATGGTGGTGTAGCTTGGGTTTTACTTAACACTAGGGCAGAGTATGCCATAGGTGAAACTTCTTCTGGTAACTAATGTTCCAGGTCTTCAGCTGTGTCTGCAACCCTGTCTAGTCCAGTTGGAGTTGAGAACTGACTGGCTGTAGTTTCCTTTGGAAACAACCTAGAATGTTCTTGGTCCAACAATGACTGATGTATGGACTGTTTGGATGATGTTGATTCGGGTGTTCTTTCAATGAAAGACCTGTGTACCTCAGCTTGATGTAAGGTTGTTTTCACAGTATCTTCAGTTTGCCTGAAGCTCCCACTGGATTCACTAACTGAGGCCCTTGGAACTTCAGTTACTGTCCTTATAACCTGTTCAGTTGTTTCACCAGTTGGAAATGTTTTAATTTGCCTAATGCTCCTTCGGAGGGACTTGTCAGTAATTACTGGTTTCCAGCTTTCAATTTGAGCTCTGTTGACCATTGGTTTTCTGACTCCTCCTCTAGGTTCAGACTGACTCCTGGTCCTTCTTACTAACCTACTATGATTTTCGAGCCATGGACTAACTGCTTTTAAGAATTTCTTGAATTTCTCTTGTACTTCTTGGCTCAGTTGGACTCTTTCTTCCTGTCCCCCCTCTTGGGTTCCAGGAGTTGCCCCTGTTGTTCCCTTACATGAACTAGGCCTAAACCAACTCCTAGTCTTTTCTTTAGTGGCTTTATCTTCAGCCTCTGATAATTGTAACAATCTTTGTTCTGTTTTCAACTTCTCTAATTCTTTTTCTTTCCTTGATTGTCTGGGTGTATGACTAGCATCTAACCCAGAGTATTCAGGAGGTTGCCCTATGGATCATCTACTACTGCATTGGGTTCCCTCCTGACCACTCTTTTTGGACATTATTTAGCATTACTTTAAATTTTCTTTTCCTACTGTTCTTTATTCTTTTACTCCTAACTGTCTGACTTAGTTGTATTTGAACTTCTTTGTCTGCAACTCAACAATTCTATTTTGTTTTTACAATTATCATACAAGTATGGGTTTTGAGGCTTTTTATCCCATCATTCTCACTTTAACTAGTGGGTGTTTCTTTTAACCCATTTTATTCTGTTTTAGGTTTTAGTGTTTCTGTTTTCATATTCTCAACTCCAAGTAAGACTCTTCAAAATAATTAGATCTCAGTCCCTGCTTTATAATTTGTAAAGTGAATGATCAAAACTAGCAAATTTTTTAGCAAAGCAGAACTGGTGGTTAGTCACCTGTCAGTGCATGGTTTTAACTTTCTGAAGTAGGGGTTGTTCACCAAATAATTATTACATGTTTGCATCTCTAATTATTTCAGCAGGGCTCCTCAATTCGTCAAGGTATTGGCTGGTGTTTTCCATCAACCCAAGTCGAGCTCAGAATTGGGAACACTACCTTTCTCACTTGATAATGTGTTGCTCTAGTCAACTTTTTGTACTGGCCAGTCCAAAAGGTGCATTCAATACTTTAATAAATTTTGATTGTTGCTGAAATTTTTAATTTTGGTTTGGGTTATTGGAGGGATTTTTCCCTAAGAATTTCTAGGTTTACAACAGCATTCTGAACAGCTAATGGTAGGTTTTTGGAAATGGGTTCTTTGGACATTGTAAGCTCCTAACCTAAAGCCATCTGACGTATTCACTAAGAACATAACCCTCAATGAAAATTGGCCATAGGGATAGGTGTCACTGTGTTAGTGTTAGCTAAGTCAATCTTGGTTTAGTCACC
>JBCAUI010205750.1:0-10429 GCA_038406195.1 Haplosyllis anthogorgicola
GCATTTCTGGCCATTTCAGACAATTCTAGGCAACAGTTGGGGTAGGTGGGAGGCATGAGGGTCAGTGCTCCTATCTGAACACCTCGTTTCTAGTGTATTTGAATTACAGATCAATTTTGGAATCACCAAAACATCGGGGGTTTTTAACTGGCATGTAAGCCAGGCAGCATTGCGTTTCGTAATTGTCAGTGGCATGGAATCGACCACTACTGCAATAGCTGATCCTTCTAAAATCCCTCAAAAAGCCAAGTAATCACAAGTAGTGTTAGATCAACAGTATTTCCTATCCTGTTTTGATGCAGGCAAGGGCATACATCATCTTAAAAGCTTGGCCACCAAATCCACTTCAGCCATGTTGTTTCTATTCTTGTTCCCTTTTTGTCGCAATTTATATAGTATTATCATGTACGCCTAATAATCTGTGTGAATTTTTACACTTTTCATTTTTGTAGCTAATTCCCCTTAATCTGAAAAAAAGGAATGCAAACCTTTGATTCATATTGTTTAAGGTGGTTTCCGTGAAAACCCGGAAAGATCGAATTACGTCATGCTAAAGCGTTTACCTAAATTTAACTTATGATAATCATGTCACTAACTATTACTACAAGTCACACGTTTGATATTAAAAGTGTACAGACTTAACCGCATTAGTAGTTATATTCTTGAGGTATTTATAATTCAACAATACGAATGTTAATTTCAGGCATGTGAATTGGTGCAGGATGTCTTGGACAAGGACCGAGCTCAAAGACAAGAATTGCTGCAGCTCTACAGAGAGGCCCAACAATATCTCGTTCAACAAGAGGAACAACAAAAGTAATATAAAATACTTATTTTAATATTTAAACACCGTATTATAAAATACGATGTTTTTATCTGACTAAATAAATCCATTTATGCTATGATGTGTTAGTTTTGCCGAATGACTCAAACATTTGAGAAATCACTGCAATGACTAATGTTTTTTATTCACTTTAGACGAGAACTTGAGTTAAGTATTCCTGGTGTCTTTGCTGGAATAGATCACCATATTTACAATATACAGAAAAACGAATGTGGAATACTCATTGCAGGTTGGACACATTCACATTCGAATTTTGTTCATTTGAACAAATCAAAGATCTACCGTCACTGAATATCAAGTCTTTGCTAAACAAATTACCTTGTTCTCTGTCAATATTCACAGGTGAAGTTTCAGCTGGAAAGAGCAGTTTGTTGAATCTGATATTTGGTCAAAATCTACTCCCCACATCTTTGTTGAGTTGCACTTCCGTCATATGCGAACTCAAATATGGAAATGAACCAAGGGTAAGTATCATTTCTAGAAAACCGTGTGAAGACAACACAAACATTTGTGTTTTATTTTTCGTATTCCCCATGATCTATGAGTAAATGATGGAACGCCACTGTCGACGGCAAATTTCCCTCAAATTGAGCTATTAAACATTATGTATTACTTTATCTGACATTAGCCCATATTTGAAATTGTTTACAGGAACTTAATCTCCTCTGTGATTGATGATAATCATTATGCGACCCATTTTGCATTAAATCTCGTTTAGTTTAAATATAATTTCAACATTCATTTAATCTATTTCATTCGAATCTAAAAAATTATGCACGATAGGCAATTGTACATCCCCTGGATGAATCTAAACCCAAGGAGACACTGGATCTTACCGAGGTCTCGGCGACAGAAACACTCAGTAGTTATGTACATCAGAAGGGAGACAGGATTCAAACGTTTCAGTACAAGAGGGTCGAGATATTTTGGCCATTTCCACTTCTTAAAGTAGGTATCAATGCCACAAAGCGCCTATTTCTGGAAACCAATTCTAACTTCATTTGCTAAATAATGAAACGGAAATTCTGTATTAGACTAAGTTGCATGAGGTCTAACACTGTGGTGAAAACATGATAAATTATTGTTTCCTCAATGTTGCAAACTTTCGTACAAGTTTGACTGATTTACGATCTAAGTAACGAATTGGGCATTGATTTTCACAGGGAGGTATAGTCATAGTGGATAGTCCAGGTATTGGAGAGAGCAGACAGATGACACAGATGGTAAAAGATTACTTCCCCACAGCATTTGCTTTCATTTATGTTATCAACAGCGCTAATGCAGGAGGCTTACAACCTGACAGGGTAGGTGACTAGCTTGATAGGACATCCATCTCCAAAACGAGAGTTACTTTCACGGATTGTTTTAAACGGATAATTTTTACATGTGACCATAACGTGAATGTGTAAATACAACAACGGCATTTGAAAGCAATTAAACTTATTTTATAGCTTTCAAATTAACCCCGTCGGTGTACACTCATTATCAATGTCATTATCTATTGTATATATCCCTAAGACACAATTCTAAATTGAGATTACAATGTGTTTGTTTGATAGCATATAGCCAGGAGCCTCGTTTTAATTGACATATTATTCGTTTACAGTTACAAGATCTTTTGGCTGAAATGACGAAACAGGACAACGACAACCTATCAATGATCGATCCTAGATCTGCAATTTTTGTCTGCAATAAATGGGATCAGGCAAGTATCAATATTTTTACAATCGTATTTATTGTGAAATGTATATAACTAATTTACCATGTACTATTAAATTTAATCAATGAAGTGAAAGTATTACATTCTTGAACCTCCAGGCTTTCCATCTGGGTGAATATGATACATGAAAAAAATACTTAAAATATCACCTTTAATCTTCACCTTTCACTACATCTTGCAGGTTCCTCCCGATGAGAGAGCGGCTGTGAAGAAAGACACGATGGAAAAGTTAAGAAGATGTTGGAGAGGTGTTAGTGAAAAACAAGTATTCTACCTCTCTACAACAAATGTAAGTAACAGGGCAACGTGAGCTATGTTGGTCTTGTGGTTCTTATTCTTATCTATCACGGATTTGTGTGATATCAAAAGATACGAAAGCGAGAAAAACTTACTTAGGTTCTATTGTGTTTGTTTTCAGGCAGCCAAATCACTGCATGAATCGAACTATGTCACACAAGATTTTGCTAAATTGTTAGACGGCATTAGAGATCTACTCCCAATAAGCTTGAATTGCAAGCTTGACCGACACTACAGATGGCTGGCAGCCATACTGAGAAGATCTGCATTTCATCTCAGAGTTCATATTGCAAATGAAACTAGGGGTGAAGAAGAAAGGAAAGAACTCACAGAGTACCTTCATAACCAACTGGACAAACTAGAGAGGGAAGCTGACAAAGTTTCCAAGGAACTACAGAAGGATGTAAAAGAAAGGTAGAAGAATTTTTAGATTAGAAAAAATGATTATTCGTGAAAAGCTAGGGAATGCTCCATTTTTAGAATGTAGGTTTAACCATCACGTCAAGATTTTCAGAGTGGTTTCCACCTGTGCATACATTATCAAATACTCCAAAGAAGCGCAGAACACAGAAATCGTATCAGAACTTTAATATGGAAGTTCCTTGTATACCTTTATGTACACAATTGATAAGATTTTTGTGAAGTGGATAATAAAAAAGAAATGAGACTGAAAATACATCAGTGTAGATTCAAATCTTTTAAAAATTCAAGATAACGTTATTCTCCCTCACATTATTCTTGTTCCTGACATTGAAACATCTTTTTCTCATTATTCAGATCGAGTGTAGCTTGTGAAGAGATGATGGCACATCTACAGTCACCCGTTACAAGGTGTCGGCTTATGACATTTGATGAAACAGAATGTCCTGATGGACGGGATTGGGATGTGTTACACGAGAGACTACAGGCCAAGGTTAGTACACACATCAATGTACATAGTTTACAATTATCAATGGTTATTTCAACCACTATTTATGAAAACTATGGCTGCCTACCTATTTAATACTTCGATACAGTGTACGCTCACTTTGTTCGACCACAGTTGTCACTTTAGAATTTCAAATTTAAATCTTTTGCGATAATTTATCGGACAAAAGTTTTCAAAACAGATTACAAATTTAAAGTACTCCTGTTTACTCAAAGGGTAAGAACTTTCAGTATGATCGGTGCCAATAACGAGCACTATCATTCTGAATATTTAGAAGAGTGATGTAGGTATTCAAATTTAGCACGTCATTTTAATTTGCAGATAAATAAAAAGATAAGAAGAGAGGTGAACGACTGGGATAATAAGAATGGTGTATTTGAGGAGATACAAACTGATATGATACAGAAGTTTCAAAAAGAATTTGACCTGCTGGAAGATCAACTTGAGATTATTGAGGGCAACATGGTTGGAAACAAAAACAGGATGCAAGACTCTTACAATACTCTTAGGTATCATTTCATTTGAATTTAGTCGAGTCAAGCTATTTGGAATAAAAGACCTAAACAATTACATTACTTCACATTTCTCGATGTGTATCATGTCATCTTAAATTGTTAAATATGCACACCTCCACTTTCGCTAGTTCCTGTGACAATTCTGCCATAAACAAAACAAGAAAATTTAATGTTCTTTTATGGCTCCTCATTTTTAGAATAATAAAAATTCACACAGTGCTCTCATCCAAGTGACAATTTTGAAGTCCTATTGTTGCCAAAAAGAGTTGAAAGTGTTGATATCTTATCTTAAATCACATATTATTTCATTCACAGGCTGCTCAGAGCTCAATGGGGACATCCAAACTTAACGCTGCAACAGAAGATAGCGTTGGGAATCGCTGCTCCAATACTCATCCCTCTTGGAGTAGTCGCTGGGGTGATTTTGCTTCCTGTGGCAGCAGGTCGAGCGATCCGAAACAAAATTCTCGATGTTCGACAGTTGAAGGACTACAGAGAAAATAAACTTGAAGCAATGTCTCACATGACAGAAGAGGTATAAAGTACACTGTATTTTCATCGTATGTTTCTGCACAGGATGTAGAATCAATCGAAATAAAAACACCGTCACATACGCAGATCCTATGACTCCATTACACCAATATACCATACTTTTACTGACCGTCGAATTACGTTACAATATAATTTCTGAAGGCTTACAATACAAAATACTGGCACCTCATATTCTAATTTAAATTCCTTAGGCATTGGTGAATTTCATTGAAAAAGAAAATATGTCAAAACTCATCAGAGAACAACTTGGTACTGTAACTTCCAGTGTTGAGGGATTGATCAAAGCCATACCAAACATCATAGAGGCCGATAGAATACTCATAGAGAAACTACAAGAACAAAGGATTAATTCACAGGTGAGAAACAAATAACAACGCGGCGGAATGTTTGGAACAAATTGCACTTGCAAGCATGCAAAGCTTTTAATTTATGACAAGGAACGTCCGTATTAAGAATGAAAGACACGGAAACTTGCAAAAATGTGAATAATGACGGAATAATCACCAATTCATTTTGGTATGGCAATTGGCAAGGTCAGTTTAATTTCACAGACTGTGCATGCACAATTTTACTTGTCACTGTTACAGAAACGTCTTGTACTAACTCCAGGAAAATATCTTTATATTTTAGATAATGCTGTGCGAGACGTACTTGCCATCGTTCCAGAAATGTCAGCGAATTCAAGGACAACTTGACTTATTTTACGCACAACAGATCAGATCATACGACATCGACTTTCCTGATATTGGTGAATAGAACTTGACATTGTAACTTGTAGCGTAATTCATGTAGATTTATCCATTAGCAATGTGCTGTTGATAGATTTAAGTTTCACTTGGTGTTCGAGATGTTTCCTATTTCCATGGTTGATTTACTGATGCGTTTTTGTTCCAGTCTGGGACCCAGCCGTTCCACCTATTGCAGCCGGGTCATTTGGAGACGTTTATGCAGCTTCTGTTATCAGAGATGACAAGCCATGCAAGTGTGCTCTTAAGGTATTTATCCCCTAATTAATTCAACAAAACAGAACGTGTCTTTGGTAGAGCGATAGTTTTTTATTGACTTCTGGAGCCTGACTATGTGAATGCTTAATTTGAAGTGAGTACTTGCTAGGCACTCATGCGGTACGTGCTGCATACTGCAGGTGCAGCTGCAGGAATATCTGGTATCCACTATTGTTCCTAATTCTACGTTGTGACAGAAGGGGGCTTTTGAGGAAGTTACTCTATTATTTAACTGAATATCAAGTTATCCAAAAGGAGTGCCATTCTGTTTTCAAATTATAACATTTCCTTATTATAGAATTTTTTGCGCTGCACAAATACCAGTTGACATGAAGTATATTTGAAGATTTGACTTGTTCTTTTTCAGATCAGACGGGAAGTCATAAATGAGAGGAATATCACGGAAATATTAGTTGAGGAGGAAAACCTCAGAAAGTTCCGACATGACAATATTATCGGTTTTTATGGAAGCTGTGCTCGACGAAAAGAGCCTGGTGGACCACTGCAGATTATAATGGTGATGGAGCTGTGTGACAGTACATTGCGCTTTAGGATCATCGGTAAAGAAGCGGTCAACCCAGGAAAGCTTGCAGCTGCCGAAAGTGAGTTGATCAATTCCTAAGTCCAATTACGTATTGCAGATCACGCACTAAACACCTATAAACAAGTTATTTGATCCTATTCTCTGCCCTTGAATAGGATGGTGTAGATTAGGTTCAAGGATTCGAGATATCGAGCTAAATCGTTGATGCTCTTTCCACTGTGTAGTTGGCAACGAATATCGACTGAATGCAATTGTAGATCATAACCGTACAAATAAATTGATTACTCCTTAGATTAGTAATATTTCTACGGGAAGGTATAAATGCACTTTCACGTGCCTCCAAGTCATATTTTCTGGCACACAACATACTAGACGTTTATTTTTTCAGAATATTCATGGCATCATTCTCGCTATATACTTTCAGGTGTCGTTCCAGAGGTGATCTTCCTGAATGCAAAGATGAAAATACGTGATTATGCATGTCAGATATGTAGTGCACTCATGTATCTGCACGAGCGAGGTCTAGTTCATAGAGACCTCAAACCAGATAACGTACTGGTGAGTTTAACATGTTCGCAAATCTTCTGTCACCAAGCTTGCGCCCAATTTCGTAAGTTACCATTTGGATCCGTTAAACACAAACTAAGCATGATTGAGAGATACAAACTAACCTCGACAAATGTAACAGTATTGTTATTTAGAATTATAAAATAATGCCCCTAGAATGATATGTTATTTTGAATTTGAATTTTCCTGACTGATGGATTCATTTGGCAATTGCCAATTTATTACATTGATTTGAGTTCTCTTAATCTCGATTCACATTTTAGCTGAATGAGTGTGAGGTTATTAAGTTGGCTGATGTAGGCTTAACGAAACCTGAACGAGACATATCTGGTACAATCTGTGGTAGCACCTGTTATTCTGCTCCAGAGGTTAGTCTTTAATATGAATTGTTAATGTTATAAAAGAGCAAAATAATAAAAATGATTAAAAATACTTCAACGTTGCTGTTAAATATTCAACGTAAATATTTTGTGAAACCATTGTATTTAGTACCTCTTGTTGCAATGGGCCTTTTTCAGAAAAGACCAAAATAATCAGTAACTGGGTTCATTCTGTAGACTACGTGAAAGCGAAGAACATGCAATGCCCTTTCCATAATTGAAAAATGTTTTATGTATCACTGCAGTTCAATTTTTGACACCATTCAGAAAGGGTTTATATGACGCATTAATCCTCCATGATTAAAACCTGCAGACCTCAACAATTAATGTTCGTCCCCCGTACTACTGAAGCGTAACTATCTCTTCCCCACTGCACAGGTCCTGGAAGGAAGGGAATACAATAAAGCAGCAGACATCTACAGCTTATCGATGATCATCTGGGAGCTGTGGTACGGTACATTGGTTTGTGATAACATTATGCCCGCGGCACAGGCGCACGGAAGCTTGGAAGCTGCCATCAGAGCTGGTAATGCTTAGCTGAAATATTAATGCAATGTGTCAAAAAGTATAGACTTAGATTTAATAAACGTTTTTAAAATATGGAATACCTCCCAGGTATTCAACGGTGTAATAGACGTACTTGTTTGTTAATCTAGGAACATATATGGAACACCACATGAATTTGTTTTAGCTCTATGAGAAATTCTGTACATTATTAGGAAACACTGCGTTACGGGACATTGCCTATATACCCTTAATTTTCACGATTAATACGATTTTCCTGTTATGAGCACTCAATATTTGTCGATATGTTTGTTTTCGAATATACAGGGGCAAGACCGAGTCTTACTAAAGTACAGCCTCCATCGGATGACTGGTGTGACATCCTACGAATGTGTTGGTCGGAGAACGCAAGGTGTCGTCCCACCGCTACTCAATGCCACGAGTTCTTCACCCACAACAAAACGTAGTGCTGCCTCGCATATCATCATATATTGAAACATTGGAGCACAAATGTTACTCATGACTTTCAAAACAGACAGCATTGAAATTATATATACTTTCTAGCACGATAATCAAACCTCAAAAATGTACCGATGTACAAAACACACATGATGAATCACTATTTAACATTTTGTAGTTTGTGCTACTGCTGGTCAAACTAGAAGCATTACATGTGCGGCCGAATACTCAATGATTTTAAACCAACTCATTGTGCAATCTTTTTATTGTAATAAATGTAAAAGTCAGCATTTAGGGTACATTATGAATATTAGTGCATTTTTTGCCTTTTTGCTTCTGCAGCATTTAGCGCATAATTTGTTAATATGGCGCATTTTTTACGTTTTTCATGTTCCTTGTTAAACAATGTCTTGCATGCTTCGACTGTGATCTTTGTAATTATGTTACGTTCTGTCTGTACAGGCCACACATTCGGAAGTGTATATTAAAACTTTAACTTGTTCCTTACCTTACAATAATGCAGTAAAATCAAGTGGCGATGTATACAAAGACGATGTATTGCAGAATAACACAATGAGACTCTACACATGTACAAATAAATTTTTTTATTTAATATTTACAATAGCAGAATGCGTTACTGCGAGCCAAATATGCAACGCATAGAATGTATACTATTAGTTGTTGATAAGGTCTACAACAGGCACATAGTCTATTTTAACGCTTGCGATTTTACGATGGAGATGATGTCTCAGTGAACGTTATGCATTGCCACTGTCCTCTAAGCTGTGTTAATGACGCTACAGTTATGAAAATAAACCGCTGACTTTATATGGACATTCTCTTGAGTATTTATTTAACAAGACTCGAATCTAACCTTACTCAGGCCGGAAGGTCGTTTAATACAAAACATTCTGTAGAAATATACAGTGCAGTAAAACACAAAAGCAATAAGTGTTCATATATGAACATCCACATACATTTTTGAATAATATAGGGATGAACATTGTTTAGTTAAGTTCAATTCAGATAAAGAAATGTTAATTTGTGACCAGTTTAATCCTGTTCGTTTAGAGTTTGTAGAACACTGTGGAGAAAATAAGCATGCCATCTGTAGTCTTCAGTTAGCTCCGGATGAAATGATGTAGCCATCATGTGTCCTTGCTTCACCGCAATGACCCTACAAAATCAGGTCTTCTATTTAGACAATCTGGTTTCTTAGAAAGAACGAAGTGTAAAAACGCTTTGGTCGTATTTGAGAAGAAATAAAATGTGGTGCCATATTTTAGTTATAAAAAGCCCACAATAATGGTATTTTGGACCGCCAAAGATTACAGTAGAATCAAGAACAACTTAAGATTACCTTGTATCATTCGAGGCTTTGTGCACTGCTAATATCTCGACTTCATCACTGTCCACAGATTTGATTCCAGGCGCTCTTATGAAAATCCCAGGGTATTTATCATCGCCTGTGTTTAGTGAAGAACATGGAAAACGAAAGAGTAATAACTATTAACAAAACTTAACTGAACCGGTAGAATATATAGAAGGCTACATTTTAGCACTGAAGTAAAAGTGTGTGATCAGGACATAATCATTTTTCTGGGGCTATCAGCACCTCTTTTGGGACTTTTAAAGCTAGGAATCTGTTGAGTCACCTCCAGCCAAAAACTTGGACCTTTCCACTGAACCTTACCGCCGACTTTAAGTTATATATTTAGACCTCAAAGAATGGGTGGTATTGAAGTAAGAGTCAAATTTGGCAAATTTCGATATTTTTCGATAAAGGAACGAAACACTCACATTCAATTCCCATATTGATAAGTTTTTGCGATTTCAATTCGACCTCCGCTTCAAAACTCTCAGACTGCCTTCCGTAGATATTCCTTGTGGTAGTTATGTCAATACCTCCAATCTACAATGAAAGGCATTGAATAAAACAGTGCGAACGAGGTGTCCTGATATGCCCTCATGCCTCCCCCGACTTTTTCCTAGAATTGTCTGAAATGGCCAGAAATGCATTTTCCTCAGTTCGGGGGAGGGGGGGGGGAGGTCCTGAGCAACTTTTTTCCTAACTTTTGACACTGAGTCCAAATCTGCTGAAAATGCATTTCCCCC
>JBCAUI010205861.1:0-16908 GCA_038406195.1 Haplosyllis anthogorgicola
TTTTCACCTTGGGGAAAAATTTGAACCATTTCAGTAAAAGTCAATAAAAGTTCATTTTTACAAGTGAAACCATTAAATTTTGACATAAAAGTGTGCTAGGATAGTTTACAAACATACTTACTTGGTGTGTCCAGGCAGATTATCAAAATAAATAAAGAAAAAACTCAGTTGAATGATGAGGTAAAACATTTGGAAACTTTGAAATTCAAGATGTCTTCCAGTCTAAGTGTAACTAAAATAGTAAATTTGGTAATTTCATGCATTTCATTGGAATTGTCCCCGAATATGACCTGAATCAGGGCCATCCAGCACATGAATCTACCCCGGACAACTAAAATAGTAACTTCTCATTTTGGGATCAATTCAGGGCAGATACCGGAAACACTAACTCGAACACTGAACACTAACACTGCGAAAAACAACTCTCATTTAGGGTGGGTGCAATATGAAGGGGAGATGAATTTTTGGGGCTGGTGGGTCAGTGTATGAAGTGGCCAAAAACATTTTCAAGTTATAATTTTTAAACCGAAAAACAGAGAATCGACCACCCATTTCCTCGTTTTTCTGTTTTCTAACTTTGAAATGACACAAAACACAAATCAAACATTGGCGGATCCAGGATTTCCCATACAGCGGGGTGCCCAGCCTGTAGGTGGGGTGCCAACCCAATTTTCACCTATTTTCACCCAAAAATTGGGAAAAACTGCATGAAAATGAAGAAGATTTTGGCTGTGGGGGGGGCATTGTCATTTGCTTTCACTATTTTGAAGATAATCAGCACATGAAAATGTTGGCACAGCCTTTATTTACCTCTTGATTTTGCCCTTCTTGAAGGATAATACATTGGCTGGTTTAGTGGGCACACAGGAGGCACGCACCCCCGCTACAACCAAAATTTTCTTCATTTTCATGCAGTTTTTCTTGATTTTGGGCAAAAATAGGTGAAAATTGGGTTGGCACCCCCGCTACAGGCCAGGCGCCCCCTGTACGGGAAATCCTGGATCCGCCAATGATGTGATTGGGGAGTGAGTGATAAATGGGATGAGTGATAATAGAGAAAAATTATATGTTTGGAGGGGATCGGATTAGTGGAGCTTAACTTCACACAGCACTTGTGCTATGTATAAAATTTAGTGTTGAGATGGGGATCGCCATTGCCTGGGATTTAATGTTTTGCCTGGATTACTGGCTATACATTGGCTGGTATGTAGTGTGACATGGCACCTGTTGGTTGGGGTTTCCAGCCAACAGACACACTGGGGGTAGCCATTATCACAAGGATTTCTCCCTTGACATCTGTAGATACATTTTAGAAAACTTATCCTGTGACCCCTGTAGGAGGGTGGACATCATTGGGTAGGCGGGGTTTGACATCTGTTGATATGCTTTCAAAAACCCTATCCTTTGGCACCTGTAGAATTGAGGAGGGAGGGGGACTATTACTATCATGGCTCTGTTTCTTTTGGGGTGGGGGAGGGGCAATCAAGAGGAATAATGAAGGCTTGACCAGCCTTTCCATGTATTGATTCTCTCTAAAATAGTGAAAACAAATCACTACATGGGGTTGGCTGACAATAGAATAGTGAGTGATAATATGAGAGTGAGTGATAGTAGGGAAAAATGAGACATTTGGGGAAATAGGCTTTTGCGGGCTAAACTTCACGCAGTCCTTGTGTACATCAGTCATTTTATTGCCCATGTAAATACTAACCGGGCTAAAAGTTTCTCAACTTCAGTGATCGGACTGGATGCGATCGCACCTTGCCAATGTATGCATCAAATGCAAACAAACATAAGGGGGATTAAAGATATAAGAACTCTTTGCTTTTATTAGTATTAATGCACGATACGAACTGTACACACTTATTGCAGAGGCTCAGTGCAAACATAAGAGATGTATGAATGGAGGAAGGTGTATTGAAGGCCAATCCAGAGCCGAACCAACATGCGAATGTAACGCAAATATGTGGACCGGAGAAAGCTGTGAACGATGTGCGTACAATGACTGATGTATCGTCATAAAGTGACCACATATAAGTATTAATGGAAATTTCATAGTATGCACGAAAATATGTAAAGACCGTCATTGGCTTCTAAAGGCAAATAGATGTATTATGTTGTTGATTTGAATGAACTATTTACAGATAATGGAAACCGAACATTTTGTGAACTGGGCAATCACATGCAAATCACATATTCTAAGGAAACAATACTAGGTAGGCACTTAATGCATCATTTAACTGTTGCTTGTTACGAAACATGTTCTGTAATAATCAGTATAACTTGTTCACTGCTTTGGGCGATCACCTGCCTGTAACATATTCTATTACATGTTTATTTACAGCCTCCTCGAATATGGCCACACAATTAGATCATTTACCGCCATTCAGTGGTTATATTTTTTAATTTTTACAATGGTTTGTGGAACATTTTTCAAGACATTGTGTAATATTTCTTACCAAACATGAAAAAATAACCAAACTGAATTAAAATGTATAGAAAATGTATTTTAAATGCATGATTTGTCTACAGACAGATAAATGTTGATATTTCTCCTTTTAAAGTCACAATCTCATCATAAGTTACTTTACTGTTCAAAATAGTGTATTTCTGATGTAAATAGTAATCATCTGCCACGACACCTCTTCGTTGTAAAATTTAGTGGCCGTTTAAAGTAGGTTCTACTGTTTTTGTAACAATATTGGCAATTGAAAGAAGTGACTCTCGTCATATTCAATGTACACTTACTTGACAGCTGGTTGTCAAGATCAACAGTGGATATTTGATCCGTCAACTGAGAAATGGTTCACCATAACAACCGGAGAAGCTTTGACGTATGATGCAGCCGTACAAACTTGTAATCGGTTGTGTTCAACAACGGAAGGCACAGCAGTGGGACTTGCCAGCACTCAGAGACTTACTGCAAATTTCTTAGTAAAAATTTTGTAAGCTACAATTTTGAAAGCTATTTATTTGATTTTTATATGGGTAAAACGTATGAAATATGAAATTTAACTTGTCTGAAATGTTCAAACATACTTTAATTATTCTAAAAATAGTGAAAACTCTTGTTGTTTTAGAAACCAAGAAAACGTTTTAATTGGAGCAACGAGATCAAATGAGGACGAAATTTTCAGATGGCCAGATGGATCAGAAGTAGGTATGTACTGCTGAAACTTTACGATTACTAGTTTATGTTGTGGAGAAGGGGTGTCGCATATTAATTGGAATGAAAATGAAGTCAACAAGAGCACATGGCCGCGTGAATTTTGCCAGTTGTGTTAAACAGATAATACCTTCATGACATTATCTCACATACAGGGAACCGTATATCAGATCAGGCGTTGGGATCAGGAAACTGTTCGGCTGTGAAGAAAAATGCTGACGGGGAAGTTGAATATATTCCCGTTATGTGTGGATCACACCAGAAAGCAATGTGTGAATACGTGCCTCCTAACCGAGGTAATAGAGTAACAAATACTAATATCAAATAAAACTAACAAACGGTTGTTGATTCAACATTTTGTGATTCAACATTTCAACATTCTAAGAAAAATGTTTCACTCATTCACATCATCGCCTATGGACGTTATCGGTGTTGTGTGATTGTTTGATAAATAATATTTAAATAAGAAAAGTACATTAATGTCTTTTTTTGTATTTTAGCATGCCAACACGGATCCTGTGTAAAACGCATCCGTTCTGTTGGGGCCATAAAACATGATGGCGAGAATCCTGCACAAATCAATCTATTTGATTGGGAGACTAATAAAGACGGTCTTTCTGGGGCTAAAGTTGATTTTGAACCGGGGACATTGATTGGAAGCTTCTTTTGTAAGGTATATGCTGATCTTTCTGTGAATTCAAGAATTTAAAAAGTAATTTGATTGATTTGTTTCACCCCAAACATCATAAAGACGTTGCTTTAGTTGTTGTGTTCTTCGATTATGTTATGTATTGTTTATTATTTATTTATCATAAACAGGTTGAGGCAGCGAGTTCACAGAATGTGACCATACAACTAAGATACAATGATCTTGATGGCAGATATGTGAATGTGACAGACGCTTTTGATTCAAGTCGTCCACCTAAGGTATTAACTCACGACATTGACATTGTTTCCCTTATATGTATTTATCAATCATGATACAATTATATCATACTATCATAAACATTTCTTGAAACATTTCACAATTTGTGAATGTTAATGCTCATTACAACTTTGCATTTAGGAATTTATGTGCAACAGTGTATCGTACACGTTGCATAAGTTGCCTGGTCCAATAAAAACGGACGAAATGTTAATCGTAGGGAGAGGCGGAATGAATAGGCTTGCAATCCAGTTCAGAGGCTGCAGTCTAGGTAATGTAGTTAGATTTTTACTAAGGTACTAAGATATTATAGACAGATAATAATGTTGTTAGAAGGTAGAGTAGGAAGGTAGGATGATAACAAAAATACTTCCCTGAGGGAAAATGTAGGGGTATAGGATAATGGAAGCGAATGGGTGTTGTTAAGTTTGAATTGTTAAGGGGAGAGATCAGGTAGAGAAGGATTGGGGTGGTATCAGAAATGGGCAAATTTTCGAGATAAATTTCAAGCAAAAAGCACAACCTAAAAGATCAGAGGTTGAGACGGATGGATTCATGTTCCTGACCATTTTTGTGTACATTCTTTAAATCATAAAGATAAAATTTGAAAGTATTGAAGCTGTAACATAAGTTACTTCATAACGTCACGTCGGCAGAATTGTGCTGATAGGTGACCAGGGTACAATTCATCCCAACCCACTCCACACCACGTCCAATAAAAGATCTGATTCCGTTTGTCAGCATTTCAGACAATTCTGAACATTTTTTCGCGAATTATTTGAGAGGGAGATTAGACTTCCCAACACGAAAGATGACTGTGTGTGTTTCTTTACATTTCTTTGTTTTGGGAAGCAGATGGAATTTTACCAAAAATGACCAACATAAATATTTCAATAAGCATATCAAATAATTCAAAACAGTTTTTTTTTCCCAAAAAATGTTTTGATATTGTTTCTGAGTAGATGACCTCGTACAGGAAATAGACCAAGACGTAAATCACGACAGGAGGACGACCATCAATTTTTATTAGTGTGACTTTAAACTTGACCCAATGTCATTGATACTCAAACTTGATCTAAATATTATGTGCCTCCATACCAAATTATATAAAGTCTCTAAGTCAGGCAGACCGACAGACAGAACTGAAAACATTACCCACATACCCGGACAGAAACAGTAATTTTTATTTATGTGCAATGTAAATTTAGACCGAGCTCATGAGAAAAAGGATTCACGTTGTCCGAATGGTTACACAGTTCAAGGTGGGAAGTGTACCAAACTTTACAGAGAAAAGGCAAGCTGCTTAAAAGCACAAGAAATATGCAGGTACAACTATTTGCAAATAATTACCAACTTCCAGTTATTTTGAATAAATGCTGTTAATTTAACCATGAGGTCGTATGAAGGAAATGGATTAGCATTATTGTAGACAAGATGGCGCAGTTTTAGCTTCAGTAGATCTCAGTGACAACAGGATGAAATCTCTCAGGGATTTGCTGCTTCATAGCGAGAGCTCACCATTCCTCATGGCTGCGAAATGTCATGCCAGGTACGTGCCACGTGGATTAACAACAGAACTTCTGTTGAATGTCTATAAATAGGAATTTAGTGTGACGAATTTTCAAATTTGACAATAATTGTATTTCATTAGGTTGTCAATCAACGATAGTGCCTGGGAAGATCTATATGACCGCTATGAAGATTTTCGTGACGGGTTGGCAGATATTTCCAGTGGCCAGAATTATTCCACTACTGCACGTCGAAGAAAGAGGACAACGTCAAATTTCGGCACAGGATCAGAGGAAATCTTTGATTCATCTGCGGCAGCAACAAATGAGAATTGCACACAAGCTTACGTGTAAATGGTTCTTCTGTACCTCACTGTTTGTCTATTTGTAAGATTTGTTTAATTTCTGACACGTAAATAGTGACAATGATAATCTTTCCTTTTTTAGGAAAACATGGGGCAGGCAACTTATATCCGAAACAGGTATAACAGTCATTGTATTGTTAAGGATTAAAAAGAATTATTGTGACTTTTTCTATCTTATTAAAATGATTTTGCATTATTTTGGTAGTTATTGATGAAAAATATGAGAAAGCAGTAAAGGGATCATGTAGTGATCCAGATACAGAGTTCGATGGATGTACTTTACAACCAGTTGATACGGAATTTGTTTGTGCAATCAAGTGCGTTTATATGAACGGCTGTGTGTAAGTACAGGATTAATGTATTCTTATGTATCAAGGAACGGTTTCATTACGTTCTTAAATTCCCTTTAAAATTCTATTGCTTGTATTGTTGCACTTGTCGATGATCACAGGTTATGGCACATGTATTATTACAAGACTGTTTGTCGTTGCAGAGAATTTGAGTACACATTCGGTGAAGGTGACAGTGAAAGTTCTTGTCGTTTGTATCGGGCGGCTTGTCAGTCTGTAACCGAAAATGAAGCATCACCAACTATTAGACGTGGGAGAAAAGGTTACTTTTTTGTGTTGTTAATTGTACAAAAACACAATGAACCAAAACACAATGGATTGTCTCATATAATCAAAATAATCTTAGAGAATATAATGCAATGGCAAATTCCACTTTGCAACATGAAATCGTTTTAGTTGAAAGAACTTGCACTTTGCAGAGAACTTGGCTACCAACATGTGTGGTTCGCTTCAACTTGACGCACATTTCCGTGGCGATGGTGACTCAGACGGTGTTTTCTCTCAAATCTCTCCATCTTCGGATCAGCAGCTGTATTTCATTTGTGAAATTGATCCACAAGTATCTGAGAACAACAATAGTGGTAATGACTTAAGTCTACCCGTTCAGTACTACATTTCACTTTAACTGAATCCTTTTTACTTTGACAGGCTTCATTGTAGTCTAGAATAATATAAAAATTACATCGACTTCAAACCATTTTGGTGATTCCTTGAGTTGTAGGATATCACCAGAATTATGAAAACATCCGCATCATAAACATAGCTGAGTAAAACTGGATAGCCAAAATCTGTTGCATGTTCCTATGTTTTATTATAATGCTGTCCCAGCTACATTATTTTTGTGTCGAATTTTACTTCATCGAATTTGATGAGTAATGTGATCCAATCCGTGAATCAACAAGCGGTAAGTTTAATCAAAATCCTGCCCAAATGTGATGTTGAGAATCAGTTAGATATCCTACCCAGTGACATATATTCATTCATGTGCTCACCGACTCTATGAGGAAGCAATTATTTATTTGTAGTTGAATGCAGAAGAGGTCCTGGCGTTAACCCAACTGCAACCGTGAATGAAGCAAGCAACGATGATAGTCAAATTGATCGTGAACTTGAAACTAGTGAAACGTATGCATCATCATACTTCCAAGATGGTACTTTTGACTCAAGTGAATCGTCATCTAGTTTGTCCAGTTCATCATCAGGCGAGGATAGTGTTGGATTTGACTCCAGTTCAGATGTTGGCAATGTCGATAATGTTGTCCCTTCAACTGGGATATCTAACCCAGATGGAGGTGGCTCTGACTCCAGTTCAGATGCCGGCAATGTTGATAATGTTGTCCCTTCAACTACTACAGCTGGCCAAAATGGTGATGTCTCTGACTCCAGTTCAGATTCCAGTAACACTGATGGTGATTCAATCAATCCAACTGTAACAGCTGGTCAAGATGGTGATGACTCTGGCTCCAGTTCAGATTCCAGTAACATTGATGGTGATGCAATCAATCCAACTGCTACAGCTGGTCAAGACGGTGAAGATTCTGGCTCCAGTTCAGATTCCAGTAACACTGATGGTGATGCTATCAATCCAACTGCTACAGCTGGTCAAGATGGTGGAGATGATAGATCGGAGTCTATTTCTGATGCAAGTAGCACTGGTAATGAAATTGAAGACAGTGGCAACGGAGCGGATGCAGCATCAAGAACGAGAGGTGACGGTGACACCCAGCCGAGTGCAACAATCGGAGATGGTGAGAGATCTCAGCCAATTACAAGACCAACGCCAACCCAGCATGTTGATAATAATCAACCAAGTGAAACATCCAAATCTTCATCAGTGCGTGTTAACCAACCAAGCAAATCATTTGTTTCATCATCCGTTCAGGGACCAGATGTTGAACCAACTGAACCAGTCACAACCATTGAGCCTACAGAACCTCCTGAAGATGTCACAGCCTGTCCAGAGGAGGTACATTTCGTTTGATAATATCAGGATCGTACAAACTGTGTGATACTAACGAGCAGCCATGTAATTTCCCGGCCTGTTTAATATTTGAGTTTTTTTCAGCAAAGTGACGGTGTAAAATGGACAAGAACAGAAGTTGGTCAGAGAATCGAGCGACCGTGTGCCAACATGGAAGGTAACATTTATTGAATGAACAACACGTTTTGAACACGGATGTGATGACTGGACGTTTATTTTAACTTGCACGTCTTGCACACTTTTCAGGAAATATGGCAAGATTATGCAAGGACGGTGGTGTGTGGGACCTTGTTAGTAAAGCGAACTGCAAAAGTGCTACGGTTAAGAAAGTAGAGGAAACAGCTGACGAGTTAACGGTTTGTACAATTGAATAGGAAAGAATGTATCTGAAGTACTGTACCCAATTAAATCATTTGAAGTAAAACAGTGTAGATTTCAAAAGCATTGTGTGCCTAAGGTCAGAAAATCAAATTAGTGACTCGTCTGGTTGAAATTTCAAATTGAGATTGTCTCGGGCAACCCAAGATTTTCCCAAGATTGTCCTGCAGAGCAACCTAAATTGGACGATGGTTTTAGCGAGCCATAAGTGAGCTAAAACAGGTGTTACTGTGTAATAAAACTGCAATGTTAGAAATATAATAGCGAGAACAAAAATCACTACTAAATAGATTTGCTTTAGGCAATCTGCTTTGAGAGCGAGGTTGCCCGGCAGGCAACTTCGTGAATTTTTCAGTAATTAGAACCCTGCTGTGGTTAATTGCAACAAATGTGCAATATTTTAAGGTTTTGACAGAGAATTCTGTCAAAGATGGAACAGTGACTCCAGAAGAAAGACAAGTCATTAAAACTAAAATAGATGATACAAACGCTGAACTGGAAAAAGCAGAAAGGACAGAAACAAGCATAGGTTGGTTATTGTATTTGGTAGCAAATAATTTCAACGCCTTAACTCAAAAGTTCGTGCACTATGTATGATGAATCTTTGTTTTTGAAGCTGGTGCTAAAGCTGCGGTCAAAGCTGCTGAAAACGTTGTTCGGGCAACTGCAAAATTATTGCCACTTATGGAAACTGACGAAGAAAAGGAAGCACTATTACCGGTAATTGTGGTTTAAAACGCAGAAGCAATCGAATGAACTATCGGGTAATACCATAAATAAGCATGATACATTTAGTTTCAAGTTCATACCAAACTTTCAGTTGGTACCAACTTAGGTTTAATTCATTCCTTCATCTCTTTGCAGCATGCTCTGAAAAGCTGTCAAATGGTAAACTTTGTCATTTTCTTTTTCATTTTTATCTTAAGACAATTAAGCAAATCCAATCTTGAATTCAATATGTATAACTATGGATAATAATCACTAATCTCCGTCAAGGAAAAGGACGAATTTGAAACTGATTGTGAGTTAATACAATACGCGTCCATGTTTTATATAGGGTTGTAGAGCCGCGGATGCTAATGTCAATAAAATGCATATCCTAGCAAGCGATGACGTTAGTAACGAAGACAAAAAAGCGATCGTGGATAGCAAAATTAACTGCAAATATAACATTGACGAAGTGGCGGAAGCAGCTTCCAGAGAATTACTGTCTGAGGACAGCACCAGGACGGAAGTTGTGGCAAAGTCTCCTGATGGAAAGATGGGTAAGACGAGAAAAGCTGGCATTCGAAATTCATAAGTTGTATGAAGAAAAATACTCGCATCTGTAGAAATATTTGCTGGGTTAATTGCTGCAGCAAGTGCTTATTACTTGTGTAATTCACTTTATTTTAGAACTTAAATGTGCCAAACGTGGACATGAGGCATACAATACAGTAGTTGGAAGTACTAAGCTCAATTTTACTGCAAAGAATACATTTGGTGAGAATCTTACGAACTTGTTTAAGAATCACAGGGATCAGATTCATTCTGAAATCCAATTTATTATTGAATATTTTATCATGAAGGTGATTCAGCATTTAACACCACTTTGAACACAAGTTTCAATTTTGATTCAGCATTAAAGTGATAGATCAAATTAACAATAAGTCTATGTTTTGCTACAGTAAAAGTACACTAATACAATAAGTCTAATAGAATGAGATTAGTTTAAAAAAGCCTATCTGGAGACACTGATGATGCTATAAAAACTCGGCGTAAATAAAGGCCGTGACATGCAATGTCGTCTCATATAAAAGGCTGTCATATACAATTGAAGACATTACCAGAATGTTGACAGAAATTCATGTAAGTCAAGTTATAAAAAGCCTATTACCACAAGGAAATTGTTTTTGGTATGTTTATTATTCAGATAAAATCATGGATGCTGTCAATTATGGCACGTCTCAACAACTTCCTAACCTGCAAATAGTGTCAACCAAGAATGACCCCAGTGATTACAAAACTGAAGAAGGAATCCAACAAATCAAAGTACAAGGTCTGCTGATGTGATCTGATTGACAGTTGCACGCGAATAGAACAACTTATGCGATAATCACAGATCAAAATATTGGAAATGATTCAAATTGCTGTCATTTATGCGAAACTCTTGTTTTATATGATCTTCTCCTCAGTGTAGTGAGAAAACCATTACAGTGGAACTTGTCTTGAGCGATACCTGTCTTGGACGACATCATGTCTTTTTACGACACTTTTCTTTGTTGTTAAAACATATTTAAATGACCCCGTCTTGTGCGACACCCTGCCTTTTAGGACGTTTTTTGGAGAGAAAAGTTAAGTGTCGCTCAAGTTCTACTGTATACAATTTTTGGTTCATTTCGTTGTCGTCTGGGTACACTTACCTAAGCATACTATTTATGACAGAGACTTCCTATCTTACAAATATATGCCCTTCATCAAAGTTTGAAAAAAATTATGTCACTGTGACCAAAATTTGTCTCATTTGCAGCCAGATTTGTTCTTTTTTCATTACTCCCAGACACACAGTTGACGTTACAGGCTTCATATTTAGCACGCTCATGCACTCTTTTAAAAAATTACAGTGATGTCATTTACATTTCTAGCTTGTAGCTATATTTGTTTTATTTTTTCATAGATTACATATTTGAGAAAATTTATTTGTATTCATGTGATATTGTGACCTGTATTGTTTTTGATAGTGCCAAATGAGCTCAAGTCTATCTGGACCGAAATTTCTCATTGTGTACATTTTTCTTTTCAGGTGGCACGACAGTGGGAGCTGATGTAAATATAAATGAAGGTGTTCCGGAGCCTGGTGTGCCTCATACTGTTGAACCATTTACTTGGACTCAATGTTTAACACAGGATGAGGTACGAAAAATACATGTATTTAGGATATTGTTGTTAATTATAATGGTTTTATTTATCCTCAAGTTCTGTTTTCAGATTCGGTTCTTTAAAAGTTAATTCTTACTTGGGTATTTCAGTACAAAACTCTATCGGAACGTGTTGGATTAGAAGCCACATGTGTTTTTCTTAACACTAATCAAGACACTGCACAAAAGGACTATCGCAGGTTAAGTGCGAATTATTCAGTTTATTGCAAATTCTTATTAATTCAATAGATGTAAAAACATATCGTTTGAATTATTGGAGCCGAATGCCTGATAGAGGGCATTTAAGTTCTCTCTATTGACGAGAAGGGTCTGTGGTTTTCTCCTCCTGTTATGTGATGGTAAGCTGAGCTTCAGGATATCACTTTGATTTAAAGCCACCAATTAGGGAGGTTAAACGATACGCAATACGGCATAAGGCTTTGTGCAGTGACATGTCATCTCTCTCGTTGTTTCTTTCAGTCAATACAGTGGCACTGGATGTTCTAGGATTGGGCAAGCAGAATGTGACGGTGAAGAGTGTTGTATAACATGTAAATGTACACATATGACAAATTTTGCCATATTGATGCAGGTTAAAGATGTATCAGTAAGTACATTTATGCGTGGAAGCAAGAAACAACAAATTCTGACCTGGTCTATTTTCTCTTGAGATTTAGCGAAGATAAAAGGCATTCGAAAAGGGTTAACCATTATTTCATTAGATTATGCATTTTACTACGCATGAACCAAGGCGGCTTACTAAATTAAAACATCACTCTCAATATATTTTGATTACATCTCAATGGCATCTTCCCAGTAATAATGCACTCAGGCTACGATTAAAATGATAAGGAAACACGCTGTGTAAATATGATTAAATTTTGCAGCTGAATGAAGATGATGAAAAGGCACTAGAATTGATCAGCATCATTGGATTGAGCATCTCCATTGCATGCCTTGCGGTATCGCTCATCATATTGCTAATTCTCAGGTGGGATATAAAATACCAGATTCAAAGAGACTTGTAAATGTTCTACATGTAGCCAGTCGTAGAAACATGTCAAGGTCTTGTAGTACTTGTTGCTAGCTGCCCCCTAGATTCATAGCCGTTTTTTCTTGTATTAATAGCATTGGCTGATCCAGGGAGGGGATCCAGCGGCTCAAATTTCTTTTATTTCATGGGG
This sequence comes from Haplosyllis anthogorgicola, assembly GCA_038406195.1. Taxonomy (NCBI): domain Eukaryota; kingdom Metazoa; phylum Annelida; class Polychaeta; order Phyllodocida; family Syllidae; genus Haplosyllis; species Haplosyllis anthogorgicola. The sequence continues at coordinate 12,755 of JBCAUI010205861.1, forward strand.
TTGTGAGGTAAAAAGTACAAGGCGTGCTCTCCCAAGCGTTTGAAATGAGATGAGAAATCCAGGATGCGTCCTTGTAATACACTAAGACATAAAATGTGTATTTTAGAAAGCTGAAGTCAGAGAGGGTCTTTATACTGAAGAACTTAATTGCTGTGTTAATGGTGGCCCAGTTGTTGTTCGTCACAGCTGTGGAACATGCCTCATTCAATGACGTAAGAACGAGAGAATACATTTTCATTAAATGCATCTGCACACATTTGAAAATACCCACTCTAAAATGCAACAGTAAGTACAAGCATACAATGTATTCAAAACAGACACATAAAATATTTTGCAGAGCCTAATGCTGTCTGTTGTAATTTCAGGATTTCTGCTTGGCAGTGACAATCATCCTGCACTATAGTTTCACATCCGTATTCTTCTGGATGCTGAACATGGGCAAGTATACTAATTGAATTTTTTTTTATGCAAGCCAGAACAACAGCGTATTGTTGTATAATTGTAAAGAACATAGCATTTTAACTGTAAAAATATCCAATTTCAGGTCTCAACCTTGTGTTCCTGACCCAATTGAAACCAAGAATGGAGAATGCTCGAGTTCCCCTCTACTGTGTTCTTGGATACGGTGTTCCTGCAATCATAACCGCGGTAGCTGCTGGCATCAAACACAAGTTCTATGGAAAAGACGATTAGTGAGTAAATTTAAACTCCAAATGCAGAGTTGGAAAAAATGTAAAAAGGTATGCATACAAGCACTATTAATTCTAAAGATTCACATACAATGTACTTTGCTTTTAGCTGCTGGCTGTCGACAGAAGATGGTGTAATCTATGCTTTTGTTGGACCTGCTCTCACCATTATCACGGTATGCTATCACATGTTTAAAATAAACTACATTTAAAGAGACATGTATTACTGATAGAAATAAAGATTTGAGTGTATTAAAATGTGGCTGTACATCTTTTTATAGGTGAATTTCGTGGTCTTGATCTATGTAGTGACCAGATATCTGCGACTGAAACGCAACATGGATGACCAAAAAAGGAATGCCGCAAAAATAGATGGTGATCCTGACAGAGTCTACAAGTATCGAAAAGACAAAATTACTGCAGCAAAGACCGTGTACGTTAAAATATGTTCAACAGCTCACAATGTGCATTGTCATATATTTCAAATATTCAAAATATTTCGTATAGTCATAAATATTTTTAGAAGAGAATGTCAATTCTCTGGTTTTGAATTCTGTCACAAATATTAGCATACATATAAGAATGTTGTGAACAGATATTAAGTTCCATTATAATGTGACTAGTTTTAAGTCAATTTCCTTGTTTACCATTTGCAGCGTTGCATTGAGAGGAGGGCTAATCTTGACCCCCTTGCTTGGATTCACCTGGATATTTGGAGTGTTGTCTGTAAATGAAAGTACCGTGGCATTTCAGTATCTCTTCAACATCTTCAATTGTTTGCAGGGAGTCGCAATTCTCATCTGTGCAATCCTGCTGAATAAGGAGGTAAATGTTATATTTCATGTGCACGGAACAGAATATCTGAGAGACAAGTTAACGTTTTCAAATTGTTTGACTGACACTCGTTATTCCTGATTTATTTTGTTCATCTTTCAGGTAAAGAAGGCATGGAAGAAACAGTTCTCAGGAGGCAAAGTTGAAAGTGATTCAACAACAGAACTGAACTCAACACCATCACCTCAAGGATCGACTAGTGTGAGTAATTCTCATCTTGATCCCATTCACTCTGAACTGTAAGAATTAGCTTGAGTTAATTGACGACACGTTTAATGGATCAAACGCTTTAAAAACCAATGGCGAGTCTTGCCAAGTCCAAAACGGAGATATCATTGACCTCAGAAAGATGATTGCATAAGAGACTGTAACTATTTTCATACAAAGATATTTTTGCATGGCCAAGTTGAGGCTCCTTAGGCCAGACTTTTTTTATTTGTTGGATTACACTTCAATGGAGGAAATTTTTGAGAGCGGTGATCAGAAAAATATAAAAATAAAAATGGAATTTACTGTACATTTTTTATTTTTGATTCAAATGGTTATGATTTGATGTTATTTGGGGTCAGATTCTCTTTTTTTACTGTTCTTGATTTCAGGGAGCGGCGGGGAACGTAATCCAACAAATATAAAATCCTGGCCTTACAGATGTATATTTCTGAAGGTCCTCATTTTGTTATCATATGTATGTGTTTCCAACTGCCTTTTAAACATTTTTCTATATATTGTAGATTCTGGTGCCGAGCCCAGAACCAAAATACAAAGATATTTGAAACAGTAAGAGAATCAGGTTTGAGGAGAAAACGTGAAAAACGGATATTACAATTGCAATTAAGACAAATAGCAAACTTACCCATATGCGACTGTTGGTTTTGCAACTTCACAGATAGATGCAAAAATATAACGCACATCTTGATGAAAATATTTGTGATGGCATTTCACACGATTCCTGTGATCACTATTTTTATTGTTTATGTTTGTTTATAAATTTATATGATATAATGTTGAAGAAAACGAAGAAACAAAGAGAAAGTAGTGTGCTGGTCATATGTACTTTTAATTTATTTTTAAGGTTGTGTAAAATATAAAATATGTATAAACCCGAGTGTTCAATTTTGAACAAACTACACTGCATAAACCTCTTGTGTACATAATAGATACGCTATTTTATTTATTGATATGGTCTGTTGATGATGTCCCTGTTGTAATTAAAAAATGTTATTTCAGTAACCATATTACAAATCATGCATATGTTATTCGATGATTGCTATTTACTTTTAATTTTTAGCATCTTTTGTACAAATGTTTGCTACTGTTCAGACAAGAATGAATTTTCATTCTGCATCTTTATTGTTTATAATTGTTTTGTCCACCTACTAGTGCATTTTATATTTACGTAAGTGTCCATCTTCACATTTTTAGAATTACTTTCTGGAAATTGAAAATGCGTTAAAATTGGTACGTGGCCATGAACTTAAATACGTCGTTAAAATCAGATCTTAGATACGATAAACACTCCACCTTATACAGAACTTCTGGATCAAACCTTTTAAAATGTGCGAAAACATGCAGATAGATCCAGCTTGAAATACTACCTTCGTACGTATTTATTTTTTAGTTAACTCATTGCATTTCTAATCCGAAAGATAAGTTCTAAATCTCATAAGAGCTGAACAAAATTAAATTTATTATATTATATTAAATATACCTGTCTACCTGTATATGATATTATACACTAATTAGCTTATAACCATAAGTTTAAACACGTATTTTTAAAGCCTTTCTATTGCGAGAGAAAAATCTGCTTAGCACTTTGTACATTTAACATTGATGTGCTATTGTAAACTCATCAAGGTCAGAGATATTATCGCGAGTGGCAAAAGTTCGCTCTTTTTTAAGGACCCAACGGAAATCAATACTGTATCATCAGCTTTTGCCTGACAGAAAAAATATTTACCCACCATCCTTCCGAGAGGTGCACAAATATTGCTAAATTGTGTGAGAGCTGTCAAATGTGCAGACAGAGAAATAGTAATGATATTCAGTGAAAATTGCGTTTTAAAGATAGATTCGGCTATATTTGGTGTTTTCAAAATGGGAAGTAATATTTCATGATGAAACTTATTCGAATATATTCCGAGGCTTCTGGTTAAACATTGTTCAAAACAGTATCGTGAAAGATATTACAAAGTCCATGACACTATTTGTTTAGATTTTCTGTAATATTAAAATTTTATTTTTATATTATTGGATAATAAATATCTTTTGAACAAAATGCACTTTTATTGTAATTGATAAGTCTGGTTCAGTGGCGTCCTTATTAAATTCGATTAATAAGATGATCGAAGTTGAACACAATCCTGAAATCCATTACATTAAACGGAAAATGACAAACGGACAAACTTTTAAGTAAGGGCTGACTTCTGGCAAATGAACAAACACAAAACCAATAAAGATCAGTTAAATTAAGTACCTGAAAGCACGAAATATCAACATAACATCCATTAATAATAGGCTTTCTTGACTTTGAATCGTAATGGTGTTGCATTTTGGAAGTGTAGTAAGTAGCTAAGCCTAGGTTGCGTGTTACTGGCTGTCTAGCCTGCTACGTACTGCTTAGTAGGTGTTGTC
>JBCAUI010205972.1:0-16908 GCA_038406195.1 Haplosyllis anthogorgicola
GGTCTATTAATCACTAACAGCAGGAGTCAGCATCTCCTAAGGAGGTATTCGTAAATAGAAGGCAGTATCAATATGCACTACACCTTCATTAACAGCATCATTATCACAACATAATGATAAGTAGTTATTGATAATGAATCATTAACACCCGCTGTTTAAAGATAACCACACCCGTCGCTTTAACACAATATCACCATTTATTATGTAAGCGTAAATATGTATACGTATAATCAACTTCTTTAATAATGATAATATAAACAATGTCTCCATTATTCGTATCCGATTATATTGAAGTTGAGAAAATAAGTAAGATTATGCGATTATCAGTGGCAGATCTGGGAATTATCAATGAGAGTGCAACCCTCATTGAGTAAGACACAACCCGTTGTTACGCGTAAGAATCTGCAAAAACGGTATGAAATTAAGAAAGTCGGATTGACATGGGGGCGGGGCAGGGAGTACTCAGATCATGAAATTACTATAAAAAGTTAAGCACTCCTCAATAATTAAATATAATGCTAAGATCATTCAATTCAATTGTTGCGGAGCTCTTAACTTTTAATAGTAATGTCATGATTTGATCGCCTGCGCCTCCTTACTTCTAGCAAAAAATTAGATACATTTTATTCCTTCTGAATTTCAGAGCCGAAACTGAGCAAGACTCAGATTATGGTGATCGCGACCTGCTCAACTGTGATCGGGGTTTTTTTCATCGTCGCCGTCATGATGAGGATCAGGTAAATGTGTTCAAAGCAGTAAAACAAAGTATTTATTCGAATTGAAGCAACCTTTCTAATAGAACCCCCACCCCCTTGTTTTTGGAAGAAAATAACATTTTTCCCGATTTGGTTTTCTAGATGGTGACATTTTGCTACATAATATCAATATTTTGCAACTTTTGACAACTTTAGGGTCCCAAAAATCATGTGTCAGACTGTCTGGTTCATTGGCATAGAATTGGTCCTTTGCTTTGTTTGAAAGAGGCACCCCCTCAAAATCTGGTCTTAGCACCGGATGCTTCCATTCAAGTAATTCATTACACCGGCAACTCTGCAATGGTTCTGCTGCGGCTTACAACCACGGAAGAGAACTCCACCAACTTTAGAATAAGTCACCTCTTAAAGTTGATTTGACCACTTGAAGCAATCGCCAATGAAACATTAAATTTAAAGCTAACATTTATAAGTTATTATCATTATTATAATCATATAATTTATGATTATAACTGTAGGAATTACATAAAGAGGAATCGAGATGAAGATGCGTTACATTCGAGACCAACGTTCAGCAGTTGTAGTGTCGCTTTAAGAGGCTCGACTGGAGGGGGCTCACAGAGATCCAACAACCACCACTCCACTGCTACCAAGGTATTCTTTCTCATTGTTTAACATCGCTTGTACAATACTAGGCGTTGCCAAAACAGTCTTTGGGATATTTAAAACTAAAAACGAATCCAAGCTGGCTCAAAACACAGTTGAATTTAGAATGCAAGTTGTTTTCAAACATTCCTATCACATATGAGTGTACGGAATTCGTATCGGAAGTTTAAAACGGTGCAATTTTGGGAGCTCCTTAAACAAGTGATACGAATTCCGTGTAATGATATTGTAATTGAACAATAAAATTTCATTTTTGAATTTTTCTCTTCCGCAGCTATTTTAATGAATTGTCTCGTGTATGAAGACTAAATCCTTTTTATATTCTCAAAGACTACGTTTTTCACAAAAGTAACGTTATTGTGTACATTCCGGTTCATTACAATTTCAACATTCAGTTTATGTTTTACAGTTTGTTTGTACATACCAAAAAAGTAGTTGTAAAGTTCTGTATAATGTATCATTGTGGTGGAAGTCATGTTTCGTCTCAAATTTCAACATACAAATTCTTTCTTGTAAACATTTTGTCTATATTAATTGGTATAATTTTGCTTTACATTTTAGTTTTTTTAATCAGGTAAGCGTAACACCCCTGCTTGGCATACATTAGAATTGTAGTGCTTATCTACTAAGTTTACTTTGAATAAGGAAACCAATTCGAAATAATGATTATGAAAGGATGAGAACAAGAAATGTTGGTTCATAGTTCTTCGTTCTTTGGAACAATAGAAATTCAAGCTGTGATTAAATTTGCTTGAAAAAGTGCTGTATTTTATCTCAGCTTGCGTTGTTTCTTCTTTTTTTGTCAAGCTTTCCCCAATTAATAGAAATTTCAGAAGTTGCAGTCGAGGACAACTTGCCATTGCGTCTCATTTTGCAAGCAATAGAAATTCACCCATTGTTTTTTACCTGAGTAAAAGTTCATCATGAATTTTTATTGTCCACATAATGAGAAACCAGGACAATTATCGTCCAACATTTCTATTTTGACAAAGAACAACTTTGTCGTTTTCAAAATAATCTTTATTTCCCGATCAAGACATGGCATGTGTGTAGTGAGTTGAAATAGATACATTTAGCATAATCGATAGCAGGATGAAATATACATTTTTTTCTTAACAGTGAAAATGATGCGAACTTTACTGTCTCCATAAATAAATTACATTTCTTTCTTTATTAATCAGCCAGGTTTGCATTTACTAAATTTATAACTGGTTTCATAAATTCTTCTACGTTGTATTTTTCTTCCCCTGACAACTCCAACGAGACTAAGACTATATCAAACATATGTATTTTCATTTACATTATGGCCACCAATGCAATTATTTTATTTGCCACTGTAATAGTGAAATGGCAACAATTCCTTTTATATGCTCAGATCACGAAATTATTATCAAAAGTTCAGTGCGCGCAACAACTGAATGAGCTCAGCATGAAATTCAATTGTTGGTCGGCTCTGTACTTTTAATAGTAATTTCATGCTGTGTTGTCACGTAGAAATTAAGCAGACCTTCAAACTATTCTTAATTTTGAGACAAAAGGAATTCACCCTGTGCTTCTGTTCGAGTGAAAAAAATTGCGTAAATTCCTATTGTTCCAACGTGACCAAATTTATTTGTTTCCAATTTCATTAGGTTTTTTACCTTTGAAACTAATACTTAATGATCCACAACTAGACGAGCCGCAGTTTTCACAATTTTTATTAATTTAACAGACATCTATTTATTTTACTTTTTATGGTTTACATGATAGAGATATTTAAAAGTGAAAGTTGCTGCAGAAATGAAATTGCGTGTCTGTTGCATGTAAAAGCAAACCTTTGAAAGCATATTATAACCTCATTTGCAGTAATAACAGCAGTTGAATTCAAAATTACATTTATTTTCTAAGCATTTTTACGGTAAACCATAGTTTACTCAAACTGATCAGTTCGTTGTTTGGTTTTTATTTCTGAAACAAATAAAAATTAATTCTGTGCTTTGAAGTATGAAAAGTACGATGTAATTTTGTATTGTTTCAAACAGAATTAAATTCATTACTCTTTGAACATCATGTTTTCAGCTTGAGTCCAGAGGGTAAATGTATGGTAGTTTGCAATTAGAGTGCAGTGCACATTAGTGTATAGATATTCCTGAGGTTGCACTAAACACAAGAAGCAGTCATACCTGGGCAAACCATAATAATTGTGTCCGGACCAACAGAGAGGCAAAATGTTTTCCAAATTAGTACACAGAAATTGTATCATTTTGGAAACGAAGAGAACAAAGGAGAAAATGAAAGAATTTAATGTTGTGCTTTGATGCGCTATTATTAAACTTCTGATTTGGGGTACTGATATCAAGTGCAATTTTTTAATATGGAACAACTTGGTCAAGCACATACAACAAGCACATATGACAAAAGAAGCACGTTGCATTTAATTAATGTGTGACCCTTTTGGGAACAATAGAAATTTGTGTTTGTTTCATATAATGTGCCAAAAATAAACATAAATTTTGTATTTACTGAAGCATTTTTAATATGCTGAAAATAAATTAATATTTTGGTCTCTTTTAGTCAAATGATGCAGGCCCAGTTTACAATAACGTAGATGAAAAAGAGGCTGAGGACGAACTTTCACCCAAAACATCCAATGAGAATCGCCCGTTGTTAATAGTGACGTCAACATCCGCTCCACCCTCTCCACTTCCGGCGCACAAAGATTTCAGTAAAAAGCCGGATAAAAAGGTAAGATCAAATATGCTACATTGAAATATTGAAGTTACAACTCAGCCCCTTTGATTTTAGGACGTTTGAAAATAAATTAATTTAAGATTTTATTGATGTGAATAAAAATACCATTGAACTTATTATTTTCAAAATAATAAGATTTTTCCATTTTGGAGTAATAAATAAAACCCAGTTAAAAGTATCATGTCAAGTTAAAATTCAATCATCTTTTAGAATGAATGTGTCAAATACATCCCTAGAAACAAACAATCCAACTACACCAATGCTGTTGCCATGGAAGATGAGGAAGACATGGCAACAGTTCCCATGGAAACACCAGAGGATGAAATCAGTTGTGAAACTCCTGGCAGCCAGGAGACACTTCTTGATGACGTCAGTGATTCTGAAACCGGTTGTTACCAAGAAAATCAACCCATCAGTATGGAGGGAAGCAAAATGCCTGATTTGTTCGCAAACTGCCCACAGCTTGTATATGAACACATCCAGAGGGAGAACTCAGATGACAGTGATCTTCCAATACCAGCTCAAGGCGACTCTGATACACCAGCATGGGAGAGCAGTCTCCAAACGGGTGCTGGATTCAGTCAATCAGACAACAGCCTAAGTGATCGTAACCAAGTAGCTTATTGCTATGGCAACCAGGTGGAATATTATAACGCTGCCCATCCTGCGGATGAGATTGCAAGGTTACGCGCATGCTCAGCTCCTCCAACTCCAGAGGTTGTCAGGAAGATTTTTATAGACTGTTCAAGACATCCCCACTATTCTCTCTCCAGTGAGTGTGATGTCTCCATGCTCCTAGATGAGGACAATGTTGAGGATATTACACCAATTAGCCCATCCTCTCAGTCACCTCCTGTTTCTACTCAAGCACCATCTACTTCCTGTCAAGTGACCAACTCAGCCAATCAGCCTCAAATCGTAGTTCAACCTCCATCCGCTTCCTGTCACATGATATACTCATCAAATCAGAGCCCACCTAGAAGCTTGAGTGTTGAAAGCGAAAGAAACAAAGAATGTTACCAGGACGATGGTAACGAAGACCCATTTCCTACTGCTGTTGAACATCATGACATCACTGACAGAACGGATAATTCTTTTAGTGATGATTTACCTGCAAAAGAAGATACTAGTAGTCACACTGATAACCTAAGCAGTATTACAGACTCACAAAGTGCTCCTCCACCACCAGAGGGAGCTCATTTTTCACAGGCGCCCACAGAAGGTAGAGAGGTAGAACCGGAAGAGGAAGTCAATTCCGAAGCGTCAGATTCTGAGGACGATGATTCGACGTTTGCTAACCTCTCTTACGGTGAACGCTCATTCCTATTGGACCCTGCTTTTGAGGGGATGGAACCAACCTATGTGTAGTGGAGTATCAATAGTTTAAAGCTGCTCAGTCTTGGATCATTAGTCTGGATTCATGAACACTTGTATCGTTTACTATTGTGCCCCCGTGGAATGACGGTAAAGCTTAATATGTCATTGCAAAATATGTCTGAATGTGAAAAAATCTATTACATAGAATAACATATAATTCAAATTAGTAACTGGTAACTCTCGTTTAACTGTTCCCTATGACAAAAGATGAAATTCTAGTGTTAGTATTCTTTTCAACCATCTGGATAAAAATTCCTTCCCGACCATGAAGGTTCAGTCTTAACAAAAACACATCCCAAATGATATACATTGTTCAGCGTTGGAATGAATAAGGAAACGAACCCTACTGATATGTCCCATTTTAATTGAAATCAATAAGTGTTTCCGAAAAGTCCCAACGGATGTTGCAAGTAGAATACATGTTTCCAAATTATGTAATCTCACTGTGATATGTTCATTCGTTGTAGTCTTGCCACATAAGACTATCGAGTTAGCAACAAGTTATCCATAAAAATACTATTGAATTCCATGCACCAGTCTCAACAGTTAATTACCACCCGCGTATGTGGGAAAGTAACTTTTTTAGTCGTGTCTGTTCGAGCTCTTTTGAACCCCTGGGATCATCGGGTCAAGTTCAAGTTCACATTAATAGAAGACTGCTATCTGTCAAAATCATATGTGCCTAGTATTTGTGATTAAGGTTAAGGTCAAAATATTAGGTCAAGGTCAAATTGTTGCATTTTCATTTCATACGTTCTTTATGTTTTAATGTTTATGATGTTTTAATGACTATTTCAAAGCTTGCGGTTCAGCCTTCGATTGAAAGGCATTCTTGTTTATATTCATAAGTTAAAATCAACTAAGGGAAACAGTGGGACCGTCAAAAGATTCGCTTTGCGCTTGTGTTCTGGAGAAAGGCTCAGCATAAAGCCATATCTAAACATTTCTTTTAATAGGAGAGGGTAGATAATTATGCGAGCTCAAGGCAAAATTGAACGGTTCACAGAATCCCATGTATTTGCTAAGATACTGTGAAAAAGAGACATGTCTCCTAAAGTTAAGACGTGAATAAGGAATTAGGTGTGAGACTGTGGCACCTGTTGTTCATCTCATCCATCAGCTTTATATTTCACATCTGGTGCCGCCTGTCTTATCTTCACACCGTTCATTTCATGGAACATGGAAAAGGAGGAGTAGAAATTTTCACAGACCTTCAATTTTCTTCGATAATTTTTTTAAATATTTTGAAATAGTGAAACAAATCATGGAAAATTTGAAATAGCTGAGTTTTGTATTGTTTTACCGCGGTAACATCAAATCAGGCTAAAGCATAACTTTGATTTTACTGACAGTCCATGGGTCTTCACTTTGGGAATAGCAGGCACTTTTTGGCTCATTTGGCATATATGCCAAAGAGCCTAAAGAATCAAGAAGTGTCCGTTGTCCGTCGTCCGATGTTGTCATTGTCATCGTCAGCATTGTCTGTGCACAGTCACCCTGAGCACACTACTGATCATAGGGACTTCATATCCTATACACATATTCATCTATGTCCCATCTCAAAGCCTAGCAAATATTATGTTGCTATGACCATTATTCTCAAATTGGCAGCCATATTTGTTTTTTTCTTTGAATCTTATTCCTAGACACACAGTTAAAGATATAGACTTTATATTTTGCAGTCAAGTGCATCTACATTCTCTCTTTATGTCCTAAAAATTATATTGATGCCACTTATACTTCTAGTTTGGCAGCAATATTTGTGCATTTTTCATTGATCACATTGGAGAGTTGATCCTAGACACTTTGTATCCTTGTGATATTGTTATGTGATATTGTGATGTAAATTGCCTAAGTATTTTGATAATGCCAAATGAGCTCAGGTCCATCTGGACCTATTTTTTCGAATTAAAGAAGCAGTATGCAATTCTATTGTCGCAAAATAAAAAGCTTTCCCTGAACAAATTTCTGAAGCACGTCACAGAATTGTATCTGCTAAGCAAAATAACTAATGAAAAACATAAATTTATCTTCATTGTCAAATGTCCCTAAAATTAATTTCATTGGCCCGGTAGAATTCAATGCTGTGTCGTTCTCTCGAACAAATTTACCTCTTGTTTTAATAAAGACAAGCCGAGGACAAACATTTCATCCTCTGGAGATAACATTTGTTACAAAAATGAACATCTCCTCGTCCGAAAAATGCAAAGATTTTTCGGAGTTCCAACTGCTTTGTCCTTGCACTCAAGCGTATAAATTGCTCTACATGTTTAGATCAAGGAACGGAGGAACTGTTTCAGTTCATAGTTTATTAAACACAAAATAAGTAGTGTAGTCTTTCATATCGCAGTCTATGCCTCCTCCTCAGAGTTTTAGTAGTGAGGGTGAATAACACGTTTTAACATAAGGCTTTTCCCGTTGAATTTGAACCTTATTAGAATGTTACTACTGACAGTGCTGTGGGTCGAACTTTGGTTGCTTGCTTCCTAGCGGTTCTCCCTCTAAATTCGCCGCCGTGACAATTTGATGACGTAAAGTTTCACATAAAACAGAATTCATATCAAATGCGCAAGTGTATTTAAAAGAGCTCCCGTAAAGTGACGCGTTAAACTTCCGATTTCCGTGTACTTAAATATGAGATATACAGTAAAAACGAGTTGCTTAACGTCTCTGCTAACAATCAATGGAAATACACGTTTTTCGTTCCGTCACGTAAATGGGTTATTCGTTACTCTTTGATGAATAAAATAGAAACTCGTAACTATTCTGTTTCAAAAGAAACGATCATTGATTATCAATACAGGTCCTGTTGCACACATCTCTCGAGTCGAAACAAGAGGTAATGTTATTATTAGTTTGCCGGTTCCCTGAGCAAATTTTGAGATAATTTTGTTTGAAGTACATTTTCGTCATAAAAATACTTTGATTTGATCATGAAAGTTCAGCTCGTTAAATTGCTATTAATTTTGTACTCGAATTATATGCCAAAAAGTACAGTGCGGATTTCTTTTGTTCTTAAATATGACCAATGTAATATAATTTCTTGATCTGCGTAGCTTAAGAATTGCATTTCATTTAATCTTTTAATGAGTTTCCTACAGTGAATCGCGTCGAGTACCAGGAAGCAAAATTTTTATGACACTGTAGTGTATGTAAATTCCATTAGTTTTAAGAACAACAGAACTACAAGCTGTGCTTTTTTGTCTTCTTTGTTATTAAATGTTCGTACATTTAAAGAATTTTAACAGAAGCTGCTAAAACATACTCAGGAAATAACGCAATTCTTAACCCTGCAGAAAAAAAAATCATAGAAAGATCAGAAAACAAAGTCTTACGGAGCAAAGCAGGGATATGAATGATACATGAAGATTGGGAATTATGGGACCTAGGTTTCCATATCAGATGTGTTATTGTGCAAAACTTATTGTAACATAAGTCCTCTCCGTTGAATAAGCTGTGACAGGTACTGGCAAATAAGAGATAGGCAATAGATGTGTAGCACTTGTATGTTTTCCTCACGTATATGCGGTCTTGTACGTTCCTACATGCTGAGATAAGACAGTACATTTGTACATCACGCAAAATTTCATTACATGAGAGCAATGGTGTAGCTGTTTTGTTTTATTTATCTCATTTTAAATCAAAGTATTAGCAGATAAAAAATATATTGGTGTAAAGGCAAAAGTAATCCAAAAAATCTGCTCAGATCAGTCAGCCACTATCCACGCATCCAACGAGAATTATCCTGGTGGTCAGAGTCTATCGCTGGAAGAGCTAACAAGTTTGAACAGAGTTTACAGCCATACACCCTCACCATTTCCACCTGGTTCCCAGTGCTTTTTTGAGCTCATGGACGTTTTAGGTTACCCATCAAAGAAGTCTATCGACGCATGCGCGATAGACTTATGAACAGTACGAATTACGTGGATCCTGGTCCCGGTCGTGTAAATAACACTGTCAATACCAGAAACTGATCTACATTCCGAAAGCAATATCGTTTCGTACCTCTCGTTCAGTCGACACCTACAATTTATTGACTGGAAAATTTTAAGACCCTCAACAACTGAATTTCATGCTGAGCTAATGCTAAGCTAATACCAAACTTTTGATAAGGCCTCAACGATGACTTCTTGATCTGGCAAACGCAAGGATCAATTTACATTATTGTATGTATGCATGTATATTTATTCGGCAGTACTAATGTAGAAACATATAACAGTTCACATCGATTGCGGCACAAAACGTTACTTATCGGTACTGATGGGTACTGGTAGAAATCATATGATTGTGCCAACTGATCAGTTCCTGTACCTCTTGAAATAAACAATCATTAATACATGTTATTTTTTATGCTAATTACAACGAAAATCAAATAAGCAAGAGTAATAACATATATACAACAGTTTTGATAACCGTTTGATCACTGCTCCAGGAAAAATATATCTGTTTTTAAGTAGTGACCATACTTTAGTATTTTAAATGATACAACTTTAAATTCTGAGTTTTCATATAGTAGTACAGTACCAGAGGTATTAAAAAATATTATTGTTTTGGATTTAGATTTTTACACTCATTTTGCTATAATTTTTTTGATGTTTATAATTATATAATACACTTTATACAATTTTGTACATGTACATGTGTTTTTGTTTTGGAATGTTCTTTCCATGTTTGTCTTTTAATTTAAAAACATGTGATATTTGTCCCTATATATATAAATGTAGCTGCTTTTGTTTAATAAATGTTCAAAATGTTTGGCTTCTTTTACCTTTCATTTTTTGTAGCAGATGCAAATACTTATACCAAACAATTTATACAACTGAACAATTGAGAGCAACATGAAATAGAACATTAAACAACTAACTTGTGAATTAAGATAAATAGAATACAAAAGACTGCTTGAACAAAGTGATGTCACATAAATGCACCTTGAGTGTCAGAGTTATGACCACAAATTTGTGGGATCCTATTCTGATAGTTAGTTTGTGCTACACCAACAAATTTGTCCTTTTTATAAGTGAGGCTGTTTAAACTCCACACTGTTAATAGTTAATAGTCGGTTACTCCAACAAATTCTAAAGCTCCAATAGCTAATATTCCTGACTCATTACGGCTTTGCACTTTTGCCTGTGATGTTTAAGCTGCTGGCTAAGTCTGAATTTCTCACCATATAGTTTGCATGACAGTTTTGGTGCTGCATGTACACATGTGTGAAGTTGGTACTGTCTCTTGCTTTAGGGTGTAAAGATGCACTTTTGACATTTATACCAGATCTTTTCATGATCCTGGACATGCCTTCTCAAGTCACCTTCCCATTTAAATTTCCTACCACATTGTGGGTAGTGGCAGAACTGATGCGCTTTCTTGTCATGCATGATGAGGTGCCGTTGTAAGAGACTCTTAAATTGAAATGAACAGTCACACTTGTCACAATGATGTATTTTCTCCTTTTGGTTATACATGTGCCTTTTGTAGCTGCTTGGTGTATTGAACTGTTTATTACAAATGTCACAGATTTTGTTGATCCTGTGCTCTTGTTTATAGTGAGCATTTAGTGTGAGGATGTCACTGCACCTCGTTTGGCATAGCTCGCATGTGACAAATAGTTTGCTTTTCCTGCATGGAATACTGACTCCTTACCACCAAGTGATCATTGTCCGGTTTCTTAATCTTGTTGTTGGTGGTCTTTGACTGTGACCTAGTAGTCATATGGTTAACACAGTCAGTTAATTGTTTTTTTTACCACAGACAGGGGTATATCATCCTCTGGGTCAGACGGTGCATGTGGTGCTTCCTTGTTTGGAGGGTGTGACTTGAGGGACAAGTCCATTGGGATTGTATCTGATGGCACGTCAGGTTTACCAACTGCTGCTGAAGGATGTTGTTTAGGTTCCTTTTTGGGTGGGCGTGGGTCAGTATTTAGGAGCACTGGGATATTTTTTGGTTGCTGGTGGGTGTTGTAGTCATGGCCGTGTATAGTGATAGTCCCAATCACTCACTGAAAGGCAGGACCTACAAAGGTTTCAGACTTGTCAATGTTGTCATCCTCGTCAGTATTTAATAAGTGTTTGTAGCTAGCTCATTTGCCACTGGAGCTGGCATGTGTGTTGTAGAAATGGTCAGTGGGATCAGTGTTTACTAATTCCGGCAACACTATCTGCTTCTGTGGTGATGCTGCTTGTTTTGAGAGGTGATCCTTGGGATGTCCACAAGCTTAGATTAATGAATCTGGCAGGATAGGAAGCACTGATGGAATGTCAGGTATGGGTATGCTGGTGATTGGCTCCAGTTTTCCAAACAAATTTCTACCAAAGTATACGAGATGAACTGCACAGAGTAGCATTATGGCATCCACATTGTCAGTATAAGATGAATCGATGGTTGACCATATTGCATCATCTAACACAACTACAGTTTGTATAATGAGCATATTGCTCAAGCCGAATATTGCTATCTCATCAGGCCTCACTGCACCCTTTGAGATGGTGTCAAGCCATTCTTCATACTTTAAATGTTTGCGATTTAAGTCGTTCACACCTTGCCAACACATTAATTTTCTCTTGCTGCATGAATTCACAAAATTGTGAAAATACAGGCTTGTTATTATTGTATTCTTCATACACTCTGTACAAGCTACTGTTACATTCATTTGGATCAGAAAAATCACTGATCAGTTTTACAGAGTGATAGTGCAGATTTGGTGTGTTTTTCAATGCCACCTTTCTGAACCATGCTCTCTCTGATATCTTGTATACCTGTTTACAATAAGGCACATTCGCCATAAGATTTAACTTTAATTCCCTTGACTTTTTTACTGCCCAATTGTTGTAGAAAGTATAGTCCGCCATTTTGGATGTGTGTTGTATTTGGGTCACCACTAAATTTAGGTCAATGTACTATCTGCCTATCTACTTCATTTTGACAGTGCTGTTCATCATCAAGTACACTCGTCCCTGGATATATCGATACCGCTTATTTCAATATCCTGCTTATATCAAAAAATCCCACGCCAAATTTCTTCAATTGACCCCAGTGTTAATTTCCCCACTTATATCGATACTTTTCCCCGCTTATATCAATATTTTTTCAAAATTTACTTGTTGATGGAATATAATTGAGGATCATCCTTAGTGTCTATGCCTATACTTATGTCTTATCTGGGTCAAACAAACAGTTTAAAATCCATATTAAAATATAAAAGTTGCCAAAAATTAAAAATATTGTATGTTCATTCAAAAAGAAAATTTTAATTGTTCAATAGGTCACTTTATCAATGGCTCAATGGCCCATTTCAAGTAAGCCACTTTGCAAGAAGCCACTTTAAAGGCTGAAGCCATTTGTAAAAAATTCTTTGCCTTTATGTGTCTTATTGAGCCTTTGATGAAGTTAGACTCTTAGTTATTTTAGTGGCTTTTTGTAAATTGGCTTGTTTGAAGTGGCTTCTTGCCATTTTCAAGACAGAATTTTGTTTGAAGTGACCTATTAAACCATTAAAAATTTCCTTTTTAATGAACACACATTATTTTTAATTTTAGGCAACTTTTTTATTTTGATATGGATTTTAAACTGTTTATGTTTGATCCAGATAAGTATGGGCATAGACACTAGGGATGACCCTCAATCATATTCCATCAACAAGTAAATTTTGAAAAAATATATGTATACACTGTATATTGATATTTTTCAATGTTTTCCCCGCTTATATCGATTCCGCTTATTTTGATATCCTGCTTATATCGATACAAAAGTTTGCTCCCAAAAATATCAATGTATCTGGGGAGGAGTGTATTATTTTTATATCATTGTTTCACCAACAAATTTGTAGGATTTTTAAAGACACACAATTCAAGGGTATGCCTGCAAATTCTAGTATCGCTCAATCAATAGTCTTGTCATATGTCTTACAAAAGGTCAAGGGTGTTTCTGTTTGATTTTAGCAGGAACTGTGGAGAAGTATTCTGAAATACTTTTACATAAGAAACTGATATTAAATTGACCACTGGTATGCGGAAGTATATTTGGGGTGCTTTCTTGTTGAGTGTTGTACTTATGGGTTTTTTCCCTAATTTTCTGTTACCTATTTGTTCAAACAATGTTTTTATGGGTTTGGGAGTGGTTTTCTGTTTCAGGGAATGTGCTAATTTTAAAAGCTGTAGTTTTATCACATCTTCATATTTAAGGATCCCAGCTTTTTGATACAAGCTGTCTACTCATTCAGAATGAATCTGAATGTGTTTGTTATAGATCCATCGCATACATTGTGATTGTATTTTTTCTATTTTACGAATTCATTCTTTAGTCAGAGAGCTTCCCCACACCACCAGTGAGTAACTTAGATGACTGTATATATGTGCAAAGTAGATCAGTCTTTTTGTATTCATATCCAGCAAATTTTGCATTAGTCTTAACACCTCACTACACTCCTCCCCGGATATATCGATATCGCTTATATTGATATCCCGCTTATATCAATACCTTTTTTCCGCACCAAATTAATAGGTCCTCATGTTAATTGTTCTGCTTATATTGATATCCCGCTTATATCGATGCTATTTTCCTGCACCAAAAATATCGATATATCCGAGGAAAATGCATTTTAAGCAGATTCTGTCCAATTCTAGGAAAAAGTCGGGGGAGGCATGAAGGTCAGTGCTCTATAACAGGACACCTCGTTGGTCTCTGTGGTTAACCACAGTGTTGGTGGTCCTGCAAGTCAAACCCAAAAACTAGATTCTGTTTGTCCTGGTGCTGCACCGTGTTGACCATCTGGTATATAACGTTCTGAGCCATGGTGCGGTACCGCTGCTGGGGTGTCTTGTGTTAGTGGCCACATTAGACAATGTCTCGGAAAGCGTGTTGTATTCTTGACTGAACTGTCAATAAGAATGGCATATCAGAACAAATATCTTTGTCATTTAGATGTAAGGCGAAGATTATCGATGGCAAGGCTATGGCTAAGGAGATTAAAGATGAAGTGAGAGTAGAAGTGGAAGAATGGATTGCAGCAGGAAACAGGAGACCGAAGTTGACAGCTGTTATTGTTGGGGATGATCCTGCTAGTCACACATACGTCAGGAATAAAATGTCTGCCGCCAAGTACACTGGTAAGTACATGTATGAAGTTTTTAGCACATTCAAGGAAGTTTAATGTACCCTGAAGAACTGCAACTTGCAAACTACACTTTAGATTTTGGTATGACTTATTATTTTTGAACAAATTCTGTTATGAAAAATAAAAGGAAATGCTGTGACTCAGATTAATACTATCTGCTGACACGAACTGTATTTTATTAGTTGTAAGTTGGATTTAGAGGCAACTAAATTCATTTGATAAAATTATACAAGTGTGGAAAATTTGGATTGCTGAATTACTACGAAAAGACCTTGTGATGGAAAACACGACAGAGTGCAGCTTTCAACAACAATTTCATTGCAGGTATTGACAGCGAAACAATTAGGCTTCCAGCTACAACAACCCAAGAGGACCTTCTTTCACAAATAACGGAACTAAATAATGATCCGAGTGTGGACGGCTTGTTGGTGCAACTACCAGTTCCACCCCACATAGGAGAAAGAACCGTTTGCAACCACGTTGCCCCAGAGAAAGATGTTGACGGTTTTCATGTAGTCAACGTGGGTCGCTTTTGTGTAGATCTCAGGTCAATAATTCCAGCCACACCTGCTGGAGTCATTGAAATGTTGAAAAGAACGGGTATGTATCAAATCATCATAAAAAAGTCATCTGCAACTACCCTTTCAGCTAAAATATTTTGATGGTTAATGATGTGTGGTCATCGATTAAAAGAGTTGAAATACATTTGTCACCGGATAATTCGATATACACTGACACCGAATTTTCAATCGGATTAAATGGGATATCGAATTATCAGTAAAATAGCATAGGGTCAATGGGAGTGTAGCAGACAATTTAATCGAATTATTAGGGATATCGATTTATTCAAGTCGAATTATCCGGAGAGAAGTGTAGATGTACATTCTAGTTTCAGTGCAAAGATCTTTGCTTGAACCAAGCAAATTCACAGGAACTATGGCTGTCCTCGAAGTTTTAAAACGGAAAATAGATCCGTTCAGAAGTTGAAAGAATTTACAATCTATTTCATAACATTTTAGGTATTGAAACATTTGGAAAGAATGCAGTTGTGTGTGGTCGATCGAAAAACGTTGGAATGCCTATCGCTATGTTATTGCATTCTGATGGAATTGGTGAAACTCAGGCTTGTAAGTTATATTTACGACGACATCATGCTTTACTGGATTCAAATAAATTTGGCAAAAATACATACAATATCTCGCCAGAAATGAACAAACAAATTAAGACTTTCCCTCAAATTACTTTAGGTGATGCCACAACCACTATATGTCACAGATATACGCCACCAGAGCAATTACGGCTGTTTGTGAAATCGGCAGATATTCTTGTCGTGGCAACAGGTACGACATGTATTTTTTTTAATATGTATACAATTTAAAGCAAAATTTATATTAAGCATGTGTAAAATTGTATAAATTGTATTATATCAACACTCTACTGTTTGTAGGGATACCAGGGTTAATAACTGCAGATATGGTGAAGGAGGGCGTTGCTGTTATCGACGTTGGCATTAATAGAATTAAAGACGAAACTACTGGAAAATTTAAACTGGTGGGAGATGTAGACTTTGAAGGTTGGTAGTTTGCCATGTTTCAAAATAACGTTCTGTAGGTTCAAGATCAGATGCATTACATTTTTAATTTCAAACTTGATTAGCATTATTCTTTTAGTTTTACGTGGCACATTTATGCCACACCCTAAGTAATCAGGTGGTAAGTTCTTAGCTGGTACATTACGCTTAATAAAGAAAGCCAGTTTATCGTTGGGTCCATCAAGGTGCAATGACGAATGTAACAAAGAAAAGTAAATGAATAAATACAGCCAAAAACACATTTGATTGAAATTAATAATTTGGCAACAATCGAAGATGGCCATGGTCTGTAATTTAAGTGACCGTATCTTGTGTTTTTGCAGTGATTTTGTTACAATTTGAGTAAACAAATAAAATACAAGTCATGTTCTGTAATTAGAGGGCTGACTGTGGCAAGGCTGCGTAAATAAGTGCTGTGTTGGCTGCAGTGTGTACGTGCTGCACTATTCCTTGTGCCTAGCCCCGAGACACCGCAAGCTATGTACAAACAATAGCATTACACACCTCCCCGGTTATATCGATATCGCTTATTTCGATATCCCGCTTATATCGATAAAAAATCCTGCGCCAAATTTCTTCCATTGGCCCCCAGTTTTAATTTCCCCACTTATATCGATACTTTTGCCCGCTTATATTGATATTTTTTCCAAAATTTACTTTTTGATGGAATATGATTGAGGGTCATCTCTAGTGTCTACGCCCATACTTACGTCTCATCT
>JBCAUI010206083.1:0-16903 GCA_038406195.1 Haplosyllis anthogorgicola
ACAATCAGGACATGACCCCAGGTCAAATCTAACCATATATGGGCAATCTAGATCATCCAGGCACCACATGAAAGCAGATTCAGCCACCTGTGACTGAAATCATTCAGCCGGAACCATTTTGGCAAAGGAATTTGATCTCCTCTGGCTGAAAGAAATACAGTTTGTGTCGATTTCTGTCGATTTAGGCTTTTTAAGTAAAATTTGAATGATCCGGAATCAAATCAATTTCCTAATGTTATTCCAATATGGTTATTAAAATCAAAGCCGTTGGTATCTATTTCAAAGGAAAAAGCCACTTTGCGACAATAATAATAATAATAATAATAATAATAATAATAATAATAATAATATTAATATTAATAATAATAATAAACAGGTTATCTCCCTCATTGTTTTCTGTTGTGTTGGACTTTGTTGCATGGACAGAAGTTTCTCAGTTGATAGTGCAAAAAAGTAGAAATTAATCTTAAATTAAAATGAACATTTTAGAGAAAAATAAACGAAACAGAGAAGGAATTGTTTCCTCAATGTTCGATTTGGGACTTAAAATCAGTGCTTTCCGCTTTGCCAACAAATCTTGATTTGTGTGAGCAGCGGGAACGTATTCCAACGAATACAGTCTGGCCCAACAGAAATTCGAGTAGTTTTGGCCAGCTGATAACCTGACGTAACTGATAACTACATTTGGTTCCAGTGTTATTATCACGCGTCACAGTGCAACAAACATCTAATTAGTCTTTCTAGATGCATATGAATTATTAATTGGAGACTGTGCACCTGAGGTCTTAATATCAGGTGTGTTTCCCTGTATTCATGCTGTAATCTGAATATATGAACTATGGGATCTAATTAGCCTTTGTTCTATCGTAAGAAGTATTTAAAGTTAAACATGTGTACCATGTGTACTCTATCTAACTTAAGCGTCACTGTTCTTGGTGGGCTACCTCTGAGTATGCTTTGCCATGGGCGAATGCTTATCAAGGAAAAAAAAAATATTGCAATATGAGTAAGAATTTACACATGCAAATTATACACCTAAACTAATCGGATGCTTATGTGACTAGCTTGCCGTCTGAAGTTTTGCCCTTGTTGCTCAAAATTTTATACAAATTTAACGTTGTGGCCAGATGTTAGGTTTACAAAATTATGTAGTATCACGTTCCAATACAGGATAGACAAAAGATGCCGACTAATAGATAGTCCTTCGCATAAATGTAGATAAGTTGACCTTGATTTTGAACCTGTGGCTGTAAAGACAAAGTTGTCGTGTGAAAATCATCAATTTTCAGTTAAATCTGATAATAGAAACTACAACGTGCTCAACATTTACTCCCATTTGTACTCATTCCGAAGAAGCATAATGGTCAGCCAATTTTTAAGTTTGAAACTTTCTGAATCTGTCCTTGATGCAATTTATAGATTGTAGGAAAACAATGATGATAACGACGACATTTACGGATAGCTGCCCTTCACGATGACAGGCTCTTTGTCATTTAAGCCAACGAGCCAAAAATCATGAAGATTTTTTCACAATTTCGGAAACAATAACAAGCTTGGTACCTTGGTATGATAACATCTATGATAAAATTGTAGATAAAATATATTCTTTGTTTTCAGAATACAGTCGTAAAATTTACCAGGCAACGACTAAAGGAAAAATTTGGCCAGACATCTAGCCATTTTAGCCGATAAATTTTACTGCAAAATAAAACATCACTGATTTTGGAAAGCCTAGCTTGTCTTTTGATTCAGACCTTATTGGTGTAGAACATCCGCTCAAATGTTCGATATTTGCAGAGGCCAATTCATCACCTTGCAGCACTGAAGACACTTGACTTCCCATTAATCCTAAATATGAACTTCATGACATAACAGAAGTACGTATGACAACTTACCTCCAGAACGTTTAGGCAGTCTATCACAAAGGTTAATAAACGGCCTTCGGGGAAATTATCTGCTTGATATTTGCACAGGGAACTTCGTACCTAAAAGCTATTTCTCTGTTATATCAGTTGGCATGTGCCAAATGTATTTATGGATATTACAATTGAATTGTTTCGGGATAAATGGGTACAGAGTGAGCCTCTTTTGTGATAAATAACATTTCTGAGCAATTGTCCAAACGGAACTTTAAGTGCTTTAAGAGTATCACAAGAGATAAGTGACATTCGAGCAGAAGTCGCACACGCCGGTCTCAAGCATACAAACTTATCGACAACTTTCAAGCAAACGAAACTCCCACGCAGATTTACATGCAAGCTGTCACATTTGAACAGCTTATTGTCTTTATTGTATCTTTAGTGAAGCAATAAAAAACTGTATACATTCCGGTATTGTATTTTTTACAGGTACAGAGTTGCACAACAGACATGATATTGATCACATTTAATGTGCGTAATTGTATTGATAACGTTTATTTGACGTGGGTCTATAAGAACTACAATAACATTGAAGCATAAAGGCAGCCGACCTTTTATCAATACTCTGCAGCATTGATCTTACGAAGCTGTCCAAAAATCGACAATTTAAATAACATTAACTCTCCAGTTACCACCAATTCACTAATCTAATACAGTTCCTTAAATGGCATTATTTTGTATTAGTTGGAATGCACCTTTACATGTTCCCATGCTTTCCGATTTTGAGTCGACTGCTGATAGTGTTTACAAATAGCCTAGCTGATCGAGTGAGTGGGAGTGTGTGACCCAGATAATGGCTGTTTAGTGGTCTGAATTTCTGAATTGTGCATGAAATGCCGTCTGAACCATGAATAAAACATGGTAACAACGAGGGACTCGAACATGATTATGAGTAAAGTCTACGTAAAACATAGGACGGAATTAACAGCTGATCTGACTTGGTAATGCAATCTAACGTAATCGCTGCATTGTGGTCACATTATTAAATGAATGAAGGTGTTGAAAATTAAGTCGGAAAGTATTCCGGTCATTAGGAGCTGTAGTGCGTGTGTACACCTGTCGTGGGAAAAAGTATCTCGTGTGGATTTCAACATCAATACAGTAATATTGCAATAGCATGAAGGCTCATTAGCTTACTTATGGATGTTTAATTCATTGTACCGTATTGGAATAGCTGTTCGACGCATATTATCCTTACGCAGTAAGTGGACTACTAAATTTAGATAGTTTTACATTATCACGAATTTGGTATTTTGTCAGCGATATTTGGAGTGTCGGAAAAAACTCCCGAAATGGCTGTTTAGTGTTTCAAGACATTTTACATTTTTGAGCTTGAATTTGATCTTAGAAAATTAAACTTATTTTAGCATCATCAGAAAACAGCAAATTATCTTTTAACCGTGACCTTACAGAGTTACAGAGAAACTGAAAGTAGAGCAAACCGTAGAATACACATAATTAGTGAAAATGTCATATTTACATTATTCGCCCAACGTACATTAGAATCTTGATTTGGCCGCATGATGTTAATAATGAGCAAATGACAGTTATTTATCAGGCCTCCGTATCTGGACTAATGGATTACACTGATTACGAAGATAAAATGGCCGCGTCACAATGAATTAGATATCACATAACATATATGCTTAAATGAACCGGTATATAATTACCTGCTTCGTTTTAGAAATATTACCAAGGGCCTGAGCAACTCTAAAGGAACCTTTGTGTTGACCAAGTCATCTCGGCTTTTCTCTACGCGTCTTGTCAGTTGCTGTTGTTCTGAAGCGTTCTGTTGCAAAAATGCAACATTCTGAATTCACTTCATTCTGTTGCAGTCGTTATGTCACAGGCAAGAAACATGTTGTATTCAATTGTAAATACCAAGATATTTCAGTGAACTACTTACGTTAAATTTGATGTATAATTTGATGAAAGCTCATATCTTACAGTTTGAGTTTTCTGTGAGATGACTGTCCAAAGGTCGGATTGGAATGACCCCGGTTGTTGAACCCACAAAGGTCGTCCAAAGCCTGGCTAACTATCTCGATGACATTTAGATTACATTGAGTACGACTAGCTTTTCCACAGTTTATGAAACAAAATTGCAGATCCTTAGTGTATTATATTTTTGACAGCGCGGTTTTTTTGTTTCCGTTGATCTTTATGTCGAATCATATTTACATGTACTTCGAAACATTGCCATTGTGAGTATTGTTCTTCAGAACTGTTACAGAATCCTTTATGCTACAGTAATGAGCTTATGTATAGGCTGGCACACGGACAAAACCATTTGCTTCATTGTATTGTATTGATTCCTTGAAGTACATGTACATACAACTCTTACATTATGTAGAAATTGTGCTGAGGTTGATTTGGGGTAATTTTTATGACAAATGTGTTTTATAAGGATTAAGCAAAGCAGAATTTAAGTGATATTTCCTGCATCTTGAGAAGGTAAGGTTAGACTGGAAATGATCTATCATCTGTTAATGTGAAATTGTGAAGTAGGATGACATACGTACCTACTATCTTTAATTACGGATAAATATCAATGTATGTATGAATTTTATACAGTTATATGTTTGATTGAGTACATTGTTCTGACATGCTGACTTCATCTCAGCCGACAGAAATTGGCTCGAGTAAGCCATAGACTATACCTACAGACTTAAGCCTCGAGTCAACATGTGCTATGTTGATTCCCCAACAGTTTATCGTGCTGTTGCACTTGTATGTAGTGAAGTACATCAAGCAGTTCCTGATGCCGACCCTTGTTTGGCAATGTCAACTCAACATCACATCAATAAGTAACACATTGTCGGCACAAAAATAGGATAGGTAAACTGACAGCATGTAAAAATCAAGCAGGAACACAGTTGTTGACATAATTTTATGAGTGTCATTGATGAAAGGGAATGAGTAGGCGAACTCTTTGATCCGTTTTTCAACATGAATGTAGTGTTTTGTACGTTGTTGCGTGTCGTTTTTGACGATGTCTGCACCAAAGATTTTTCTCACATACTTAACGTACAAAAGGCAAATGGATGTAAACTAGTGAATGAAAATCGACATGAATTATCAGAAATGTGTGAACTATTGAATGTAGCCATGCTTTATATATGAAATATTTTGCGCTAATTCTCCGCTAATGATGCCATTAGTGCACTGACGTCCTTGGGAAATCTATTGATTTTGACAAGTCTAAGGATTTTTAATTCTATATGACTCGTTATTATTCAGCAAGGCGAAACAGTACCCAAGCAAGTGTATTCTGCCTACACATTGAAAGTCAAGATGAGATTTGGGATCGTACGAATGTTAATGTATTCGCCGTTCAGAGATAGAAATGTTCCCTTTGTGGTGCGTTTGTTGCAAGGCAAATGTAATGTTTCTAAAATTTGTGATAAAAATAGGTTGAAATAGTTAGAACTATTTGAACATCAACCAAGTCTAACACGATTAAGGTAAGCCTCTTCCAGAACTTGGCGAAAATCATTCAATTTCCCTGTAATGGGAGCTACACCACACCAAACGCATTTTGTTCATCGCCTTGCGTCGTCGCTAAGCGGTTTATTCTATGATGTAAGGCTTTTTGGCTCATTTGGCATAATTGCCAAAGAGTCTACAGAATCATGAATTGTCCGTCGTCCGTCGTTGTCGTTGTTGTCTGTGCACAGCTGTCCTGAGCACACTACTGATCATAGAGACTTCATATTTTACACACATATGCACCTATGTCCTATCTCAAAGCCTAGCAAAAATTATGTTGCTGTGACCATTATTCTCAAATTGGCAACCATATTTGTTTTTTTCTTTGAACCTTTCTCCTGGAGATGCAGTTGATGATACAAACTTTATATTTGGTGGCCTTGTGCATCTATATACCCTCCTTATTTCCTGTAAAAATTATATTGATGGCCCCTATATTTGCAGTTTGGCAGCCATATTTATGTTTTTTTATAGGTCACTTATTTGGAATTTGAACTTACACTTCATTTGTTTTTCATGTGATATTATCCTAGTTTTATGATAATGCCAAATGAGCTCAGGTCCATCTGGACCTATTTTAGCTACATGTAATCAAGGCATTTGTCGTGTATTTGTCAAATCACAGATTGTACGTTACATAAGTAAGATAGATCTGGATGCCAGATGTTGTGTGTTATCATCTGCAATCATCCGGCGCAGCTGGAGGCTGATACATGACATGTGTGCTGCCGTGCATGTTCATTGCACACACGGGGGGAGGCTAAACGGTTAGATGACACGCCCCCCCTTTTAGAAGTAATGATATTTTAAAGGATACTCCCCCGTTTTAGAAGTGATTGGGTTTTAGCCAATAGTTTTTCTTATATGAGTACTTTGTACACATGAAACATCTCGAAGTGAAAATCTGTCTGTCTGTCTGTCTGCTTAATGCACACACCACTTCGCTGCTCATAATTTCTTTAAAGAAGTCTGTGTATGCGGACGGGTGTGCGTGCGTGCGTGCGAGTGTGTGTGTGTGTGTTCGTCTCTCTGTCTTTCTGCCTGTGAGATATATATCTTTATATCTTTATTTTCTCACATTTTACACCTGTTCTTTATACCAAATATAAATGTGTAAAAGTAATCGGTGATAGGATCTGGCTGGTCAGTGCTCCATAGCAGTGCATTATTTTCCTTGTTACATAACCATGGTGATATACCGTTACTAATGGTTACTTTATCTCACTGTGGGGGTCATTAGGTGCATAATGACCTAGGTTTCACACCTGTTCTGTGAATAATGAAGTGCAAGCGTACTTTGATCTTTTATTTTACTGCAGTTTGGCCACAATAAAAGATTCGGTTAAAGGTGATACAAGACAGTCTTTTTGAAGGCCGAGCCATTTTACTTGTTGCATTATGTTGCCGCCGCTCCATAAAATAAGGTATAATAAAGTAGTTGGCAGCACATCCTAGAACATTTAAAGAATGTTTATTGAACAAAATGACTGCAGAGCGTGAATATCTTCATGGCGCTTTTTCTGTTGAAAAAAAAATAAACAAAACTTAAAAAATAGCTTTAGCCCTGTTAAAAATAAAAAAGAATTAGTTTTATCAGTTGAATTTTGTTTTTCTTTTTATTTCAGACAAGATATATGTAGATCCGCTGCCAAATGCGATACCCTTGGTGAGTATGTGTGAATATTGTAAAGTGCAAAGTTAATAATGATAAGAATTGATCCCTCTCTCTCAGATGCAGTAGTTTGAATAACACAAGGCCGACATTGACGGATCCAAGATTTCTCGTTTGGGGAAAGGCGAGCACCAACTCGTAAATAGGGATGGTACGGTTTGGGACGGAGAGGGGGGGGGGCTGTGCCAATAATTTTTGTATAAAAGTAGCCAAATAAAGAAATGTCAAGTCCGAGGGATGCGATCCCAGTTTCACCAATAATTGAGTCTGGCTGGTAATGAAATTTAAAGGCTACGTCGTTTGCTCATATTATTTATTTCACATAATATATTTTATTTTTGTACTGTATCATTATATTTCATCGTACGTTTAATTTCAGGTTTGGCTGAGCTGGGCACGATGTGTGACATGCACCGGAGTTGTTCTATAAACGAAGATAACGGTCTCAGTGCTGCGTTCACCATCGCACATGAACTGGGACATGTGTAAGTGTCGGAAAATACCGGTGTTATCCCTACTGTATACAACTAAGGAATATTTTGTCTCCCCCACCTAAAATTTATATAAGGGACACTAAAACAAAAAAGCAAAATTACTTAAATAAATTCAAAGACTGGAATTTTGAATTCAGTTATTTGCTTCACAAAATGTTTTGAAACGTTTTGGAGACCATCCGGGACTCCTTATCTTCATTTAAGGGGGAGATATCCAAATTCTATGTGAGAAATCTACGACACAAGTGCTACGTTAAGATGGTTGGGAGTATAACAAATCTTAACCTTTTACTTGTAGTTTTAACGTGTTTCTGTATCAAATCAAACAGTTCAGCATCATCTGGTTGTACTTGTAGGTTTAACCTGCCTCACGACGACGATTACAAGTGCCGACAGTTTCCGGAGCAGAAGAGCGGCATCTACCACGTCATGGCGCCGACCCTCGACTACAAAACTCACCCCTGGACCTGGTCCCGCTGCTCCACCATGATGCTAACAGAGTTCCTAGAGTGAGTATGGTGTTGTTTGTCGTCCGTCCGTTCGTCCGTCCGTTTGCCATATCATGCAGAAGGTGGTTTTGAATATGTTAGTGATATTTTCATCTTTTATGGACGGATCATGGCACGTTTAGATCTGAACATCTGCAGTTTTTGCCCATTCAACTAAAAAGCCAATCAACACTAACCATGTTAGTCTGGAAAAATGTCGGTAGTCATTTAGTTTTTGATTTGATCGGATCCAGCATGCAATACATCGTATACATGTACAGAGAAACCCGTGTGCTTGGAGACGGGTGTTTCAGCTAGAAAACCCTCGTTTTCCATTTAAATAAACATGTGTTTAAAACCGTCCGTTTACGCTCATACAAGAAAAATGGAGAAAAAGGATGGTCGTAAGTTACATGTTTCACTGCATACACGTTTAGACAACCTAACAGTGAGTGTTTTTATGAATTGTACACAGATTTTAAACCGATCTGTGTTATCTCTCGAATCTCAAGTGTCGTGCTATTATACGGGTAACCCGATCCGGAACAATTGCATTCTGGATCGTGTATTGTAGTGGATTCAGACACAAAATCCGAATCTGCCTTGTACCTAGCGGCACCGTGTGATATCTACACTTTTCTGTACACTGGGAATAGTCAGACTTTCAAACTTTCATTCAAACCAAATTGTATGTTTATTTACCATGCAATTTAACTAACCGTAAAACTAGGTGATTCAGGTTGTTATTGTAGTTGTCACTTTTGTTCATTGTAATTTGATGGCCACAATTGAAGCGAAAATAAGGAATGGAAGCTAAAAGTTTAAACTCAAAGTGAGAGAGAGATTGAAGTGGGAAAAGCGTGGGCATAGGCTTGGGAGGCGGGGGTGATGGATACCGTCAATGTCAAGTTAAAGAAGGTGTACACTTTTCTGTTCTAGAACCACCTGCGTGGCTAGTGAGGATGGTAACCATCAAGCTATCGTGGCACGCTAGTTTAATCTATCTTATCGAGAGAAACAATAGCATGGCACTAAGGACAACACAAAAGTCATCTATGCGAACACGTGCAGTGGTGTTGTTGGTCCGGAAATCCATTCATGAGCATGTACAAGTAGACTAAGGATGAGTACCGCAATATCACTCCCCCCCCCCGAACTCATAAAATGTTCTACGCACACAGCACCACCTGTTGGTGGTATCTACATATATATTTGTACGTATGTCGACTTCATACCGTCAGGAATAACTAATAATTGAGCAAATTTTCTTCAATTTAGGATTCAAACCACGGGTATTTTTTTCTATCCGTATCAGTAAAAGTGCAGAACATGACCTGGTAACATGGTGTAACGTAATTTCTTTGTGTGCCGTTGGAGTCCGATCTACCCTTGACCTAGTTATTGACCTAATTACCCGAGCACGTGTTTGGCACGACACACGCTGTACTTTGTGCTACTTGGACGAAAGCACAATGTTTGTGTGTACAATACAGCAGATACATTATTCATGGGGCGTGTGGATTCCAGTATAGCTGAAAGAAAGGGACATTCTGTTACTCACTGCATACTGCATCGATGCAACTAGGGGATGAACCCTTCAAGACCCCCCCCCCCCCCCCCCGAAAATAGCCTTGATCCGCCAATGCACAGAAAATTTATGGAAACATGCATAAAAATCTGTTTCTGACTTGCGATCTCGGTAATCACAGTCGTATACCAACCGGCACATTGTCCATAGGTAACCTAGAGACCTCAAACAGCCTCGTCCCCCGTTCCCCGCTCCCTCTCAATATTTACAGTTCTTGCCCAGACACTGTAAAGAGATGTTAAGCGGACAGCTAGCCACCCCTTTTTCCAGCAGTGGTAAGTAGGCATTAGTTGGGCGAACCTAGTACCTTTAGTACTCATATGAGTAACGAGACTTGTAACATAGTTCTTTTCTGATATCATTTAGCGAGCACAAGAAGATTATCTCGTGGGAAACGAAAGGATAAATAAAAACACCCACATATTTGCATCAAAAACTTATCATGAGTTTCCTTCCAATAAAAATAACCGTTTGAGTTGTACCTGGAAACAATGAAGGAGATTATTGTATCTTTGTGTTATACCCGTGAGAACTGGGGAGATAACTGTAAAAAACTGAATGTACCGTCTGTACAGATAGGTGCAAAACACGGCGAACTAGAATGGCGCTCAGCCAGGGACCAACCGCGCATTCGCCAATACATATCTCAGAAAAGAGTTATTTTGATAAATATAACTGTTGCCCTCTGTTTTTGGTCGTTAGAGTGCATTTGTAGTGCAGGCGGTCCGGGGCGTCACAGACCCGTTTCACTCTTAAATGGACCTAAACTGTAGCGGTACAGGAGTATTAAGCAAGTAACCGGTAGTACATCCTACATTCTCTTGCAAGCGGTAGTGAGAAGGTTGCTTCGAGGTTGGGGACAGGATTTTGACTTCCAAAATTGAAATTTTAACGTTGACCTTGATGGTTTTTACGTTGTTGACAACTCCATAATTAAGAGCCACATCGCTGACGCGTTTATGTAACCATTTCTACCCCTGTATTGCGCGTACTTCCGCAACTTAGAGCGGAAAAAATTAACCTTACTTTTTTGTCACAAACAAACAGATACGATAAAAGACACTGCGTAAATTTCTTTATTATTATGGTGTAATTTAGACTAGACGTTGCGCCCTCTTTAATTAATGGTTTGTTTACACTCGGTCTAGCTGCATACAGGAGATGCAATTATTTTTACTGAAAGAGGTGTCATTTATTTGGATCAGCAAATAAACAAAAAATCAGAGTAACACAAATAGATGCCATACTTCTCTTGATAAATTTGAGAAAAATTTGAGAAAAAGGGGAACAGAACTCCAATCTTTCGATTGCAGGCATCAATTTTAATGAAAAACTAGGTAGACCTTGACACAACTGTTGTTGACCTAATTGACATTTGACCAAATTAGCTTTACATGTGACCTATTTCCTAATTCTATGTGACCTGATTCCTAATTGATTAGTAACATCTTGACATACTTTCCCACGTTGACCTACTTTAAATATTGCAATTATCATGACCGATTTTTCAGCATTGACCTACTCTTGATATAATACACAATCATCTTGACCTACATTTTCCAGACTGACCTACTTTAGACGGTACCATGCACACTAGACATACATCAGGTGATTTTCCTGGAGCTGTTGTTCTCTATTGTTTTTTCTGCACACGTGTGGGTATCGTGTATGCCTGTGCTGGAGTGAGTTAGCTCTATTTATGAATGGGACGAGATAGTGTATATATTTACATGAATGAAGGCACGCGTAGACTTGGCACGTGTTCCGTTTATTATATCAAGTTCATACCTCAGCCAAGAAATAGGAATTTTACAAGATGATGTGAACACAATGGTAAAACTTCATCTTGCATAAATGCTGTCAGTTGCCTGGTCAGTTGTGTATATCTTTGAGCATTGGTTTTCCTATTGTTATTTTCAACATTATGATATGATACCAAGATAGACGGAGAGATTGATCAGTTCACGGTAATTCACACGGCGAACAATAGGTGCTTTTGTTCGAATGAAAGACATAGTATCGAATTCTATTGTTCCAAAATGAAATCCATTTCATGGGATGAAATGCGCCGGATACAGAAGAACAGTCTTTTCGGTCAATCGATTAGCTGTAAATTTTGATATGGCAAGAATAAAACAACAGCAGTTCAGTTATAGTACAATAGTATGAAAAAAAACTAGACTGTCCTGGTCTAACGTAGAATTCGGGCATTGACTGATTGTAGGTTTCGTGGAATCGGCCTCACGCTGGAAAACAAAGCAACAAAGAGCTCACAGCGGCTTCGCTCCTAACAAGTCGCAAACACACTGAAGTACCTTTACTAACGAGTTTGCAATTATGTATAATTCTCCGTCTGTCGAATGTGACAACGTTGTTTCTAGCGTCATATGATAACGTATATTTTATGACGTCACAATGCAATTAACAGGATATGACAACGGCACTACTTCTTGGCTTATAAATATGAAATGGAGGATGAATTGAAGTCAGTTTCTTTTAGGCTAAAGGCCACAGTCTTATTGAATTTCATTCAATAGACAATAATGTAAAAGTGATAGCATGAGGCTAATTTGCCTACTGCGTCGGCAGGGGCACTCCCTACAGTTCAGGCTCAGGTGCGCTTGGGGCTCAAGGCATGCGGCAAAAATAGCGCTACATAATTGACTTACAGTCAGCAATTAAGGATTTTTTTTATAACTGACGTATGAAATTAGTGTTACAAGTTGTTCCAGGTGCCCTGAAATATTAACCTTAGCCTAGAACAGTCTATGAATAACCTTCAATATATTGATATTTGTGTAAGACATAACTTTACATAAAACAAGCGGATTGGATTTTCCTGGAAGTTGCTATAATGAGTTATCTTGATGTTCAGTTATGTAGAAGAGGGTAACATTGGTGCCTGATTACCAGATACACCCCGTGCACCGGTCCACTGTTTATGTTGGACTGGGTTCCGCTGAAATACAAAGGAGTTAAAAGCAAGGACACATTCCCAGTCAAGTACTGAAGTACCTCAACATGACGTCCATCCGTCTGGTAGCCGAGTCAATGCTCACAGTGTCTCAAGGTGTAAAATTGGAACCTGTAGGAAAAGGAAGACTTGACTACTTATATGTGACCGCTTGTCGTTGTTGGGTGAGTTCTTGTCTGGGTTGAAATTGCAAACAGACTGAAATACAAATTACGCCGAGTATTGAATCTGCTACCAACCAGATAAATTGTGCACACTTATCCTCAGTACAGAGGAAAAATGAGGATATGCATAAATCCATTAGAGGGAAAAACTGGCGTGTGCAATGTTTCATAGTTGCACATCTAGTAATTGTTTGGAATAAAACGATTTTATTAAACGGGCAAAAATTTTACCAAATCAGAATGGAACAGAAAAGATTGACAAAGTGATGTTGAAGTGAGTTGCTGGAAAGTGTACGATGAACTGCTAACATGGTTTTTTTTCGTACATTCATTCATCAACCCAATTCTGTGCGGTTTCATGATAACGACAAAAAGTGCTTCCAAATGCTTATCAAAACACAAAAATTTATTCATCTCCTGTTGCGATTAGAAATAATCGATCAGTTAACTACGTCACCGGATTTTATACCAGGGGGTGCCCCTGGCTTGGGATATTTGAGCGCTTGTCTTCTGGATCCGCCACTGAATGATCTCTTTTCAAATCAAATACTCGCGCTTAAGAAAACAATTCCGCGTTAATTTTGATTTGAAATTTAAGCCACCATGAAGAAAATTAATTATAAAAATTAAATGTTCAGCTGTCGAACAAGGATATGTTGTTGACAAAAATATATAGTTCGTGCTAGTTATGAAGCATTGGAATAGATCCAGAGTGGAGAAAAGACCCATGTACCAGTTTGTCCCCTGTGCGGGGAATTTTGTTGACAGCTGCACAGGTTTAAACATCCTGTTGACAAACAAATGTTACAGAGAAGCACTCAATAAGAGATAGGGGAAGAGAGGGGAAGGTTTCCATGTCAACTTCCAGGAAATCATGTTCTTAATGTGTAAACAAAGGTTGCCATGGACACCACACAGAAAACAATACCATAGTAACTAGAGTACAGGTGCACTGTGGGTGGGCGAGGAGGTATAATATGAATTGATCTGAGTAATTTATCCGAGTTCATGAGAGAACAACCTTGGTATAGTGACCCCCGTTCCACAATGTGCACTCGGACAAAAATTCCTGAGTGATTAAAAATAGCTGGCAATAAAATTTGAGCGAGTCTTTATATTTAGTTACGCGAGAATGCCTGTAGATAATCTAGAAAATGATTTTAACACGATGCTGTATCCCTTATTATAGTTTGAGGTTTGTCACGTCCGTCTCGTTATAAATCTGTTGGTTCCGGCAGAGGGTTTAGTTTATGCGATGGCCTGAACTCGATGTGAAAATTGGGTCAGTGACTGAATTTATCAAGATTAAGTGTCATGATAAGGTCATCCCGTATATAACGTTCGGGGGCCATCTCGTGTATCATGTGGACAACCTGTTTCGAAAGGAAATTTAAGGAAATGATGTGTGGTATTGTACTCATTTCCTGAAAACCAGAGCTGGAACAGATAATCGAAATACCGGTAGAACTAGGTTTTTATGAGCAACTTTCGGTAACCGGTATGAAGTTATATATCAGTAAATAAACCTTGTAAAAATGTTCAAGTCACTTGTACTAGTCATCAAACTTGCATAGGATGCCAACCCTTTTCTTTCATTTATAAGAATTACATTAACTTTACATTAACATTAACTTCAAATAGTTAACAATTTGGGTGATTATTTCAGTGAATAATGTATTGCAACATAAAAGCGATACATATTCAACTGCAGATGTAATAAACATACAAAACCAATATATCGATATATCTTTGTTACAAGTGACTGGTAACTGGTATTAAAGAGCACCTTTCGGTTCCAGCTCCACTGAAAACCGATCGGCCCTGACCTGATCCCTCCTATCCTCGCAATAAACACAATATGCTGTCTCTGTAAGATCAGAATAGGTCAAGTTCGGCCGGTTTAGTTTCAAAATGACATTCTATCATTCTCTCCATAGGTGTGAGAGTTCTTGATACCTACCACATGAGTACTGCGTTCAATATTATAAATATTTTTGTAGTGCTGGGTACGGAGAGTGCTTGCTGGATAAACCCGTGTCTCTAAGCTACGAGAGGAAGATGTTCAAGGATTACGTGACGCCGGGAGAGGCGTTCGACAGCTCCAGGCAGTGCTCCCTCGTGTTCGGCGCCGGCTCGCAGATATGCCCTTATATGGTGAGTATACGAAATAAAAAGTGGATTGAAATGTTAGCATTCAAAATAATGATACAACTTGATGGTATGGTCGCTTAACTATCAAATTAATCCAGAGAATCTTTTGCGGGATTGAATAGAACCTGAAAAGTGAGATGTCAGATATATAGTATAATAGTTTATGTTGTTTTACAGCCGACGTGTAAGCGTTTGTGGTGCACAAGTCCGCGAGGGATCGGTCACGGGTGTAGGACACAACACATGCCGTGGGCTGACGGGACCGCGTGCGGTAGAGACAAGGTAAGGGGCACTATATTGTACTGGGCCTAGAGTGAGAGCAAGGTTGTTGTAGGACACAGTACATGTGCGGACGGGACAGAGTGTCTGCACGATAAGGTTAGGGCTTGAAAGTATACGAAGTGCAGGGTGGGAATGGGGTGATGGAACAGTTCGTCACCGGAAGCCTGCAACAGATAACGAGGGTTGCCAGCAGTCAGGGAAAAGTCAGGGAAAAAATCATTTTCTCCAGGTCAGGGAAAAGTCAGGGAATTTTGTGCTTTTGATAAAGGTCAGGGAAAAGTCGGGGAATTTTGATCTGGCTACAATAGTTTCTTGTCATTTTCGACATCTTATGACAAAAAAATTTGTAGCCTAGCTTTGCTTGGCATAATTTCCACACAGTTGTTACCATAAGTAGTCCTAATATCTGACTTGTTTCAAAGCTGCAGCAAAAATTATAGTTACATTTTACTTGTAACATTTACATTATTGTGTTAGTTACATGGGTGCACACAGGTTAAATAATCTTTGTGGTCAGGGAAAATGAGTGATTGGTCAGGGAGAAGTCAGGGAAAAGTCAGGGAATTTGGAACCGACTGAAGAGTGGCAACCTTGATAACAGACTTATATTATCACTAATTCACAGCTCAGAATGAGTGCTAAAATCTTCTCAAAGAATGGATGGCAAATTATAAACTATAATTTAACAGCAGGAAGTGTCATGTTAATCAGCAGGAGGTCCTGGGGTAGCGAAAGGGCCACGGAGACCTTTTATTGCATAACAAACGTAGAATTCAGTTAGCCCATTACACAATGACTCGTGTTTATAAAAAAAGTAGTTTATAAATGCACTAATTCCTATATTTACATTCATATAATTTGTTTAACTGTTTATTTATAGTGGTGCCACCAGGGGGAGTGCGTGTACAGACGGAACACGGATGCACGTGACGGTGGATGGGGTAGATGGCAGCACTATGGAGAGTGTTCACGCACATGTGGTGGAGGTGTGAAACATGCACTTAGACACTGTAACAACCCAGAGTAAGTGTTCTGCTAAAATACAGCACAATCCGTTTTACTCAAACTACATAGGAGCCACTAAGATAGGTTGAGCTTAACTTTAAGAGTTCAAGTTAATGACAGTAATATTTAATGGGAATGAAATCTGGGCGATAGAAAATGTAGTGCAATTTGAACTTTTTGCCAATGTTATTGGTTGTTAAATAGAGGTGGTCGGGGAATTCAGGGTGTGTTTATGACAGGTCATTATTTGCTTCTGAATAAAAACACATGTTAATGTTTGTTTAGACCGTCAAACGGTGGGAAGTACTGCGTGGGGCGACGTGTGAAGTACAAGTCATGTAACACCCATGAGTGCGTCGCACCCAAGATGTCATTCCGTGAGGAGCAGTGCACAGGCTTCAACGGACGGCATTTCAACATCAACGGTCTCCCACCAAGCGTCACCTGGGTGCCAAAATATGACGGAAGTAAGTGAATGTTATGTGCACGTAAACGTAATAGAACTGTGTTTCATTTCACGCTGTAACAGTCTGAAACGCGACCCTGACTCAGCAGCGCGCATTAGTGTAGAATCGAATACCAATGTATTGATCGGTGAATTGAAAATAATTGGGATAATCAATTCTAACTGTTATCATTGGATCATCAACACTAATTAATTTAGGTGCATATTTAAA
>JBCAUI010206194.1:0-16902 GCA_038406195.1 Haplosyllis anthogorgicola
AAAAATTTCCAGTGTATTTTGCCATTGGACTTAGAATTTCTTTATGGAGTTGGCTCAAGGTACATACAGTGAGTTGACGGAGCTGGCTCAAGGGACAAACAGTGTGCACTTGCAACATGCAACACCAAGGTACATGTATGCAGTGCGCTTTAAAACCTAAACGGCCAGAAATCATTACTTTAAATGGGATATCTAAGTAAATCATCACTTTAAATCTGCATTCAGACCTAAACAGCCAAAAATCGTTACTTTAAATGGGCTATCTAAGTAAATCATCACTTTAAATCTGCTTTAAGACCTAAATGGCCAAAAAGTATTACTTTAAATGGGATATCTAAGTAAATTGTCACTTTAAATATGCTTTAAGACCTAAACAACCAAAAATTGTTACTTTAAATGGGATATCTAAGTAAATCGTCACTTTAAATCCGCTTTAAGACCTAAACTGCCAAAAATGCATTTTGGCCATTCCCAGACGGGAGCAGGAGCGGCTTTGCAATCTGTGATTGTCTCGTGTTTCGTGTCTGGATTTTTGCTTTTCTCGATTTTTTTGTTGCAATTGATTATTATAGCATGTGATGGTAATGCAAAGACCCACCTTCTGGTCGTTATTCTACAGAATTGGTAAATATTCCAGAAAGGGTTTGGCACCAGATATGGTTGAAACAAACCATACTATTGCTTGTGGAAAGATATACACTGCTAAAATAGACACAACATATTTTTTCAATATTCAAAACAGACTTTCCTCAGCATCCATGGTGTGAAATTGCTACCAGTAAATATATATACAAGACTGGATGAGAGCTTATTATCTCATAGTCACGGTTGACACCAAAGTTCTGTGTCTAAGAGTTAGTTGTAAACCATTGTAGGGAACGGTTTTGCTGCCGATAACTAAAACAGTAAACTTAAACCGCCTCAAAAAGGGAGATTTAAACCTTCTCCGGCCACTACCTTGGAGAGTGTTTATTCAGCAGAGGCCATAACATTCACTTGCCTCCTCAACCCCGTCTTAAAGAACTCCATTCTATCCGTCGCAGCTGTTCTCTTATTTTGTGCAATGAGCAATGTAATCCTCCCAGAAGAGACCTGGTCCGGGTTTCAGTGACCATTGTTATGGCTTTCCAGCCTCTGGTTTGGACTGCTAAAAGTTGAGCCGATAAAGAGAATTCGTGTACACAAGTATTTTTTTCTCGATTTGCGTGTTTGTTACAATTTAATTTTTCTACAGTCCTCTATCAAAGCTACGAGCCATTCATTATACGAATACATACCACAGTAAGGTAGCTGCAGGTTTATCAGCCATAACGCGGGAATGAAACGGTACACTTTTGCACTTTTGCTACTGTTGATACTGTTTGTATCAAATAAAATATGAATTTATCCTCTCCACCAATTGGCGGTTTCTATCAGGGAAAAATAGGTCCAGATGGACCTGAGCTCATTTGGCATTATCAAGAAAGTAAGACAACATTGGTTACAATTTAACATGGATACAACTAAAGTGTTGAAGAGCAAATCTCAAATATATGATCAATGGAGAAACACAAATATGGCTGCTAAACTAGGCATATATGTGGTATCACTATAATTTTTGCAGAACATAAAGAGGGTATGTGGCTGCATAAGGTTGCCAAATATGAAGTCTGTATCATCAATTGCAGTCTAGGATTAAGGTTCAAAGAAAAACAAACAAATATGGCTGCCAATTTGAAAATAATGGTCACAGCAACATAATTTTTGCTAGGCTTTGAGATAGGACACAGGTGCATATATGTGTGTAAGATATGACTC
The DNA here is from genome assembly GCA_038406195.1 of Haplosyllis anthogorgicola. Classification (NCBI taxonomy): domain Eukaryota; kingdom Metazoa; phylum Annelida; class Polychaeta; order Phyllodocida; family Syllidae; genus Haplosyllis; species Haplosyllis anthogorgicola. The sequence continues at coordinate 1,798 of JBCAUI010206194.1, forward strand.
TGTGATCAATACTGTGAATAGGGTAGCTGTGCACCAACGACAACGATGACAACGCCGACGACAATGCCGACAACGATGACAACAACGGACAATTCAAGATTCTATAGGCTCTTTGGCAATGATGCCAAATGAGCCAAAAACACTATGTGTCATAGTAAGTTTAAGAAAACAGCCTAATTACTGGGCTTCAACGAAGTGATTTTTTTAACACAAATTGTGGCGCTACATATTTCCAGTGATGTTGGGACACACCAAATTCGAAATCGTCTGCCGATTTTTCCCATTTTATATCGCGTTTTGTCGTAACGTTTCAGAACGGTCATGGATCCCGGCCTTAAATCGGACTTGCTAGAACTTCCAATTTTGTCCACAGAAAAGCTGCTTAAAATGAGTCCGTCTAGAACGGAAATAACCCAATACCGCAGTTAGTCGCTTTTGTTATCGTCTTTCCTTTGAACAGTTCAAAGATTTATCTCCTGCCTTCTGGCAACCCATAATGTAGGAAGCACTTCAGACTTCGGAATCTAACAAAACATATGGATCTCGATAGAGCAGTATTCAAGCCCAACAGAACAAAAGATATACGAAACCAAGCAAGAAGTCGGCTTGATTTACGATTTTAAGAAACAATGGTAGACACTAAATGACAGTCTGTGAAGGATAACAACGTCTGCGAGGCCAGTGTAACGGAATAAAATGGCAAACATAATGAAATTTAATGCAAGCCCTTTTCCTCACCGGCGAAAATGTGACATACAGGCTGGCCAAAGAAAAGGTATTTCATAGAAGCGAATTCAGTCTTGATGTGTAAATGTATTGACAATGTTACCAGGTTTTGTGTCCGATACACGAGATAACTCAATTGTATCCGCATGCCAGCTTATTTTTCCGCACAGGATTCAGAATTTCTCAACAGGGGTTGCCCATGAGAAAGTGAGGGTGGTACTTGACCAACGTTGACATGTCTTTTTAGAAACCTATTTATGGATCTAAAGGTTCTTCGTAAAGTATTGAGTAAAGTTTACGTAAAACGTCTCTTTTGATGGTTTCTCTGCAAGAATAGAAAACTTTAACTGCATTCCACTAGAGTTGCCGAAAAGGGAAAAACTGAGTGCGGTCCACAACTGAACAGACATGGAGCCACTGGATTCCAGGGTTGTGAATGTACAAAGGTAACTCCTCTCAAAGACCTGAAGGCCAGACATGCAAGCGTGTTCACTAAAACACCACATCCAATAGCGGATAAACCGCCTGGGCCTGGATTAACAGGATAAGGGCCGTCTCTATAATGAGATAACGCTCCACTACAAATCCAGGGTCCGGACACACTAGAAACAAACAACATATCTGTGTCACATTTGTACTTTTTGGTAAGTACGTGTTGCGGTACAGATTTTGCAACTGCCGTTTCAGTAGAGCAACTCCAGATGCAAACCTAGGAATATCCTTTTATCTACTTCATATATTTTTACGAGGGTAACGTGGCTCACATAACGCTTGGAGGGTGAGAGTTGAGGAATGGCCTCGCACAGGGGGTTCTAGTCAAACCAGATTTTTACAGTGCCAATACGGTCGAAAACAAGCATCATAAGAATCATCTATCAACGCGACATTTGAAAGCCTCGGCGTGAAATTTTATTGTTCGCAAATTTAAAAACAATCTTAGGAGCTGGCGATTTCTCAAATGAATTGCACACAGAAACAACACAAATAAAACAGGACTATACTGAGCTGCAAGACATTGTCTTACTTCTCGTCCGTTTCCTGCGTGCCCTCCATACTATCGTCTTTACGGTTTCTAATTGATTGTCTTACATTACATTTCCTGCCAAACCTAGAAATCAGGAACTCGATAATACGAAGGATGACATTAATTAACAGTTAAAACTGGACTCTCACAAAAGATGTCATCCGACAGAGGAAAACTGAATGTGCGTGAATAAAATGTTATCAATAAAATGTAGCCCAAACAATCAGAAATAGGTCCAATGCATTTTTACGGAAGTGGCGCTGGGTTATTTTTGCCAGCTCTACAATACAACTCAAAGTGAGCAAATCAAAAAGGAAGCAACAAAGCACAGGATGAGCATTGTCTAGTTTAGTCTGCATAACTAGGTTACCGGAGCTTCCTTACGAAACTTCCTCCCTGACTTTGGAATAAATTCAAGAGCGTCTGTATTTATACAAAGAATGGTGTGAATACAGTAACATTCTTTCTTATTTTAGAGGCTACAGGTAAATGGAAATAAATCTCCAACAACGTTTTTCTGGTCCATTTATTCTATCTATTCCTGACCAGATCTGCCCGTATGATATCAAGCTTCGAGTTCGTTAGTAAATGGATAGAGTCGGTCCAAGCCTTAGGAGAGATTAGAAATAGGGTTCTTTTCCGTTTCCTCCTACCTTTAGCCCATCCTGATACTGGCACTTGTTACTGCAAAAGTCATCATTAAATCCATGGTATCATACAGCCACTATTTAACATTTTAAAGCAGCATAGTCATTTCTGGCCAGATCAGAAACCGAAAAAACGTTGTCTATTGTATATTGTTACATTTTTGAAATAAAGAATCCACAGATAACTACCACAAACCCATGTCGCAAAACAACAAAAACAAAAAACGACTAAAGTTAAATAAAGAATCCATAATTCAGACGCAGTACCACTTTGCGGTGGAAATTCAGGTTTTAATTTTCAAGCTGTTGCGATCTCTTTACGTTCCGAAACACGAAAAGTGCATTATTGCATCTTGTCATGTAATCAAAACCTCCACCTTTATTTTAGCTTATTACGTGTAACGTCTAATTGCAGTACTTATTTTTTGCGTGTGGGTGGGTGGGTGCGGAAAGGGCTTTGAACAAATACACGTCTGCGTGTGGCCTGGCTGTCTGCATGTATGTCAACACAGGTTTAATCATAGAAAAATCGAAGTATAATGGATCGTGATTGAAAACTATGCGACTGAAATAAAGAAACCAGATGAAATGAGAAAACATTTCGAACTTCAATATTTGCGAATGGTATATGATTGATACGGGATTAGCTCAGTCCGTAGTATTCAAAGAGAAGGTGTGCTGCACACGACTCACATCTTTGTAGGGTGAGCAATCTGCCGGCGCTTACAACACGAAAGTACCACTTTAAATGTACTGGGGCTGTTTACAAAGGCATTATAACGAAGGAATACTTCAGCCCTCATTATCCATTACTTAAGTCAAACTTGCTTCATTTGAAGAAGCTTCCCAAACCAAAATCTCTTTCGAGTCTGGCTTCTGTTCAGTAAGATGTCTTTCACCGGTTGCTAGCCTTATCTCAAATACAATCAAATCTTCCCTCAGCAAATCTCCATCCCCCTCTTACACATCACTAATAGAATCGCCTGTCCACACATCTTCTGTCAGCAGGTTTGCTTTGCATGTTCGTTCAATAAGAAAGTCCCATGGACCAGTACAAGTGATTCGTCGCAATTTACAAGAGGTGAACCGAGTTTAACACGGTGTGACAGTCTATCATTACAAGAACCCTTGCCATTCATAAAATATGTTTGGTCAGTCTTTTTTTTTCATTGCAGGAGATTGCTTTATCAGGAATTGGATCTGGAGCTAGATAGATATCGTTTAACGTGCAGCCGGGAATGTCAGTCCTGTGAATCGTCATCAAAAATATGTAGGAAAGTGAATTAAAAGTGTTTGACTAATGTAGACATTTTGGTTAACGAAACGTTCAATATGACCACCATATTCGTTTTAATTTGGTAATAAAATTAGGGAAGTGAATGGCAAAATGTCTCCAAACTTGCTGAAAGTAATAACCACAATTCATCGCATATTTGGGGCCACTATTTGCGCAACTGGTGGTGTGAATTCCATAGTATTGCATGTTTTATGCGCACATGTATGTGCTCATCATAACTAATTATTCATCTCAGTTACAATACACTACCGGTATTGTACCATTTATCTGACTAGGACAAGCCTTCGTGTCCACAGCATCCACTCAATTTGACCCCAGGAATGTGGGTTATTGAGTTCCCCGGGCTCCCCAGGGTGTTCGCCTAGTTTAACTTTTCAATAACGTCATGCAGTGCGTTGCTCCCAAATGAGCCATTTCTGACATGAGCAAAATTCAGATGTCACATGTGCGCAATTCTGTATGTTCACATTTTCATAATTTTCTCGTAATTGCGATCGGAGGATTAAGCATGAAATGAAGCTGGTTTCTACAACGATTCCCCAGTGGCATTTTGTCTTACTTTCTCGAAGCTGTGTTGCATTACATTTACATACAAGAGATTCGCAGAATGCATTACAAAATAGGCCATTATGAAGCACATCTAAAAGCGAAAGTGAAGTCTCCATCACGACAATGCAATGCCTTGGGCCTTTCTTTTAACTGTACGAATTACATTTCCCGTCGCTCTTTGAAGTAGCAAATTGTTGTTTTAAAATGTTCACCTTGAAGCAGGCAATACTAGATCTCTGGCTAGAGTCCAGAATGGTCAAAGCTCGGTCAGTAGCCTGCTGTTATAATAACGCTGAAAATTATCTTTCCCTTTGAAAATTACCTTTTACGATCACCATTTCGGGATCATATGCAGCTGGTGGTACAGACTTTTTTCAGGAGGAAAGTGTGGTTTTATTTCTGTGATAACCGGTCATACATGCGAGTTGCATGGCACGTGGTCTCAAAATACAGGTTTCATAGTACAGACTATTTGAAAAAGGACTTTATTCAATAGTAGACACAGCTTCAATCGCGAGCACAAAGCAACTCATGTCTGTCTTGAGCTCTTTTCGTACTTCGCTTTTATGAAAGTCACCAACAAAACGAACCAACTTGCAAATCCAGGGCATCATTCATTCACCGACTGTTTCTTCGCTAGAAACACGAAAACAGAGCGGTTATTGATCCTTGTCATGTAAATACAGGCAAAAGAAGATCAACAGATGAAGCTTCGCAATTCAATTTGTACTACTGCATCAAGTTTCTCTATGGTTATTCTTGTGCACGTATGAAGAAACCTTTTTGCCGTTTAAATGACATTGATGCGTGTTCTTTTTCATTACTACCAGCTACCAATTAAAGCAAAGGTGATGTTCATTATTGTTTCTGGTTTTTTATTCATCAGAGATATACAGTGTGAATTGCATTGCATTTAATCAGGCTAACTTGATTATTTTGATATGCTCATCTTTTATTGTGAAATTCGATGCTGAATTACTCTCTTTTAAAAAAGATCAATGAACGAATATGTCAGAAATAGTTAGCGGGTTCCATTTTATTTTAAATACAATATCAAGGAATCTCCCTTTGAATCCCCGTTTTGAAAAAATGTTTGACTTCTACCAGTTTTGAAATAGGCGAAGATTCAGAAAATTCAGAACATTTTTCTTCTAACAAGCCCAATTTATGCATAAAACCGAAGACGTGTAGCCTGAATACATGTTCCGTAAGAATTCATTATAACACAGTAAATTGGGCTTTCCTTAAAGAGGCTTTACAAAATGTTCAAACGGCATTGAACATGATAATCCCATACTGAATCTAAATACAGCTTCCGGCCTTCCACTGCATTACTTCCATCGTGCCATTTAAATATTTACAGGCAAACACATTTCGAGTGCACTTTTTATGTTCCCCTTGAAAGCGTAGGAATGTTTGCGTAACATATCTCACTTAAAGTGAAAAATAAATCTCCATTTGAGCAAATATCAAACACATTGAAGGAAATAATATTACAGTCTGCTGAAAAATTGGGGAGGGAGACATTGGTCCAATGAATTATTGGGCAATGGTCTTGCCTTGTTGCGCGGATTGCGGAGGTTCGAATCCCGACATTCCTCGTAATCCCAAGCAGGAGCACCAGTGGCTCCACACACTAAAAAGTTTCTGTACGATCACATAGACTATTAATTGGCCTGTAGCAAATCAGGAGCTGAGTTAAGTTTTAAATCTGCATTATGCATCTCGTTCAAGGAATACCGTTTACTTTTTCAATGAGATAATGGTCTCTTTGAAAATCAAGACAATGAGACATTGAAACTCAAACTATGTAGCTTTTTCAAGTTTTCAAGTTTCAAGTCCAACCTAGTTCTTATCAACCTGAGCCCTTTCTAGCTTTTGGCCTTTTCTCCACTGAAATCCTACAATGGTTTATCTGCAGGCTGAATCTTGCCTGTGTCTGGTTTCCAATGGTTTGTAAACCGCAATGTCTTCAATGCCAGATTGCTACTATTTTGGGCATAACCCATGCAGTGACCGTGTGTGGACAGCCCAACCAACTACTATCACTGATCACTGATGGTTCTATTGAAGCCGGGCTGCCGAGAGAGAATGTAAAACTCTTTCTTCGTCTAGACATTTATGAATTGTATTACTTTCTACATTTGCCGCAGTATTGGTGAAATGCTTGTTGACGATGCAAACGACAAACGACAACTACAATAACAATACAAACTGCAGCATCCACGCGTATGTACCTAGCGGTAGTGTCCAGTCAAGATCTATCTACCTTACTGTGCCGTGTCTAGGCTTATAATTTCCCGCTGCCCCTTGTTTCCTCTTGGTTTCTGGCTGCTGCGTAAAAGGGTAGGCACATGCTACCTGGGTTAGCCCTACTTTCAGGATGGGCCAACGCTACGTTTGTATGAATGAAAACCTTTAATTTTTCATATGGTTTAGAAGCTTGATGCATTAACACTTAACACCTTTCTTATCATAATTGTTTATCTGTGTGAAATCTACTGACAAAATCAGTGCGTCATTGTACAGCGAAAACAATAAAAGCATCAGGATGATTTATTATTTTGTTATTTGTTGTTTGTTCGTAGTTATTTTTCCAAAGGGATATAGATGCATCAATTTAGACAAGTTTATTATCAAAATCTACATATTCGGATAAGTGGCCTTGATCTTCGCAACTTAATAGTGTTTTTGTAAAACCTTGACAGTGGCATTACTAAGCCTTTGGTCCAAATATCCTCAATGTGGCAAAAGGAACCTTGGGGCATCCGGTTCCACAGACACCGAACAAAAAGATGCAAACAGTTCTGGATGAAAACGTCTCATCACAATGGAAGTGTCTGCTTCACTATTAGCATCTAGTCATCCCACCGCATGTCTTACTTCTACTGAGCAATTCAGCACTGTCTATGCTATATTTTGCCTCACATCTTACAATGCGGTCTAATTAATTCTTCGCAACTAAAATGGGACTATTGAGGCAAAGCCCTTCATTAGAGTTTTTGCCTTTAAAGGCATTACAATGTTAGCACCGCTCCAGACATGGTAAAGCCATACAAAACCTTTTAAACACAGCTTTTACTTTTCCAACACATTACACACCCACAGTGCCTTTTTAACAGCATTTTCAGCTGCATGCTAAACATTTCAAACGGGCCACATTCAAGATCTTGTGAGCATCCAATCTTTTCGCGTAAACTTTGTGACAGATATTTCAGAAGGAACGTAGGTTGCTGTCACAAAGCAAATACGTATGTCAAGAAGTCTGGGGACATTCGTTTCTAATTGAACATTTACTTTTTCAGTGAGGCCGATATGGCTTCATGGTACAAAACAGCCAAAGAAGGTTTGAAACTGTAGCTACGAGGTGGGGTTTTTTTTTCAAAATCCCACGTGATCACATGTCGGACCTGAAATCGGACTATTATCTGCAATAAACCCAGTCTGATTACTCAAAAAATCATATCTCTACCGTCCATGAAATGTATGGAAAACAAAAAGGACCATGTCGCATTACGACCTGAATCCAGGAAAAACGTTTCAATGGATTAATTCTCAGGCACCAGGTTTTTAAAGCGGTACCGAACAGAGATACATGGCAACACCCCACAGCCCACTGCCAAGCCGATGCTACATTTTACAGCTTTTCCTTTAACCGAATTAATTCTTCTCCTTCTAGACATGTTACCATAGACTGCGGACAAGGTACTCGGACAAGCTGATCTTGTTGAAGACTTCGCCAACAAGATCCCTTTCCAGAAAGTTTTAGGTTTGATTAAGGGGATGAGAATAAAAGACTCTGTTTCTGCGCATTTTACGCCAGTTCCATGAAGCCTTTTCTGTTTCCCTGTGTTGTTCGGCACGTTTTCAACAAATGCTTCTACTTGACTGGACACACAGGAAATCAACCCGGTCTAATAACCGGAACAGGAAACGTCCCTTGGGGCACTATGGGAGCTGTTTCTTTTCTTCCTTACCAATACGAATAACTGGGGCCTTAAATGTCTTCAGTGTGACATTGTACAATACAACAGGAGCAATTTTTGCTACCTATTGCAATGGTTCTAGAATACTTTGTGAGCTTTGTGAAACAAACTAATGGTTGGTTTCCCATTGCTGCAACAACTACAAAAGTCCCAAATATTTAAATTAAATTCATGTTTAAGTGATAAATGAGTGCTGTGAAAATTGATGATTCCTCTTATTATCTATGATTTACCAACAAACAATGCGTCACCCCTCCACTACACTCCTCTACCCCCGACCACCGAGCGCAATCCATTACGTTTTCACAGTCCAACAATAAATTACACTGACAACTTCTTATCAAACAATTCATCCTCGAACGGCATCATCCTTCACACACGTGAAACCTCGCAATTTAATGGCGCAACACACTCAATTTCAATTCACTTTGAAAATTTAATGTTTCACTGTCATGTGAGTGGTATGTAAACTTGATGAATTTGTTTTTCCATTTTGGTTGCGTACAGCTTCGGCGCCAGCCCCACAATTCAAATGTCTACATTTTTTGTGAAGCTGCTGTTTGCGAATAAAGTAGCGCTCCATTTGATTAATTCTTTTAAACTTGATTAAATTCATTTCAGTTTTGTTCGTTTCTTTGCTCATCTTTGTTAAAACTCTTAATTGTATTGTTATGATTGTTGACAATGTAAACTTCGCAATAACATTGACGTAATCCAATAACAGCTTCTTAAAACTCCGAACATAAAAAGACCCCACGGGCAAATATATTTAATTATGGCTTAACATTGTCGTGAAAGAGCACCCATATGAAACATACTTTAAAATTCAAAATCTTACTGGAAAGATGAAGGAATTAGAATTAGACTCGTTGGCGCTGAACTGGCATGTAGGTGTTGAATTTTGATTGTTGGCTCTTGACGTTTGGCGATTTTACTTAGCTTCATTTACAGTGCACTTACATTCCCGACATAAAATTCACCTATATTTTATAAAGCAAAAAACATCCTTTCACTCAAAAAAATTCAAACCTAAAACAGAACCAATAACAGAACGGTTTATTTTCAATCTACGTCACCAATACAGTGAGCAAGTGGCCCTGAGGCGCAAGTATTGAGCAAATATCAGTTTATCGAGTCAATGCCAGTGAAATCCTGCCTAATTTGACTGCTCAAATCAGTGAGAATTGAGAGCATTATACGGTAATATAGATGACAATGGTCTCGGTCCCCTCGAGGCATTCCGACCCAATAGCAGGGTTCAGACTGATGTCTGTTACATTCATCGATATTCGTTGTTGTTGTTGCTGCTGCTGCTTTTTTTTTCTTGAGATTATCATTTCATTGCCCTTTTTTGTTGCCGCAATTGTAAGGTTTCAATTACAATTATCTTCGTACTGTAAAGCATTGATAGAAAACCGAAAATCGGTTGCAGTAAAAATCTTTAATTTGATAAGCTTGTTCGATAACACAGTTTCATTTAAATTTTGCAATTCAGTCTGAGCTTGCACTAACTGCAAACTACTTGTTCTCGTTTCGAAAAGGTGTGTACTTATCGACAGGATTCAAAGTCGTAACATGTGTATTGCTGCTTTGTGCGAGGGGAAGACACGAGGACCCTACCAATCAGGCCCCCACTGTACATAAAAGGGGCGTATCAGCTATCCAGCACGAGTTTAACGTCAAGACTGGACTGGGGCGTTACACTACCGACACATGGCCTTTACGCTTACAACCGTATTTCTTCTGGCGTATCTACCTTGATTCTCCTAGCCGACGAACCGACTATCGTTCCAAGCTCTATTTTCGCAAGTTGTCACATAGCAATACATTACCGGTAATTATTGCGCATTTATCACGGAAAAACCGACAAACAATGTTTACAATCAAAAACGGATCGAAGCAGCAGAAATAACGATGTCGTATTTCCCTCAACACTTTATTGGCTTTGTTACTTTTTTTTCATTTTAACTCAACTTATTCTTCATTGTCAAATTAAACAAACAAGCCTTTCATCTGATGTTTAAATAAACTACATGTATATTCCATTGGGGGCGTCAAAAAGACGTGAGGAATTGCAGTAAATTTTCCGGGGTACCATAGATCAAAATTTTAAATAATGATACCCTGTGAAAAGATATTTCTCCTGATAAAAGCGTGGTATTCTCATTTTGGTTTCGAATTTAAAAATACGTTTTACATTTTATTTGCGTTCCTCAAATTTTTCAAAATGTGAAGTATGAAGTACATGCATCGCCAAACGAAATGTAGGCAACGTTGCAAGTGCTGCCATCTATGTTCTCGAACTAGGTGGCTCCTCTTGGAATTAATGGATTGATGAAAGCAACATTTGAAAATGAATTTTAACGAAATATAATAAACCAGTTTCCATGTGCGTACTGTACTTTATGCTTTTTTTATTTAATTGTTTGGATTACATTTCCCGCCGCACTTTGAAATGGGGATTTCAAAAAAAAAAATCATTTGGCAGCTGAAATATGTTGCACATGGTAAAATATGGTCGCCTCGGACACGATCCATTGAAAGTCGATCCAGCAAAATCAAAATTTTATTTATATTTATGAATAGTTTGGCTTTTTAGGGGCAAAGTTCCATTTTTTTTTTTTTTTTTTTCAGATCGCCGCACTTTGAAAATCCTGGTAGTGCAATGTAATCCAAATGATTAAAAAATAAGCCTTATAGCATTTACTTTTCACAGAAATCGTCTGATAACGTATCATTAGGGGAACTCGTCAAAGTCAATACGATGTTACAATATCCTGTTTCAGGCGCAATGTTAACATTCTGTCGATCTCCTAAATGTAGCTTTCAGATGCACAGGGAACAGCAAAACTGTGTGACTTTAAAATCACTTTTAGGTCGGAGATACATGATGCGATCTTATCGTTTGCAGTCTATGATCGCATGCGACGATTTCAATCAGGAATTCATCCGTACATCTACTCATAGCATAGAGATGAAAATATTAGATTCTGGTTTATTACTACCAAATTAACCTTTCTATGTTTATCACAAGATAATAGTACTCAGATAAGTGAAACAGAATCGCACCCAATTGACATCGTTTGCGATTAGATCGCATCGTGCATCTCCGTCCTTAAGGATTACAATAAACTGTTCACTTACCCCACTGGCGGTGTCGGATAGTGTTGCGGTAAGTATAATGCTGAAGACGGCGTGCGACCGACTGCTCTCGCTGTTCATGTTGGTGGCGGCGACGGTTCGAGATTTGTTTCCTTCCGACATCAACGCATCTATATCCTACAAAAAACAAGATTGTGCATTTTCGTATTACAATGTAGTACTAAATGATAGAATGCAAGTACTGTAAGACCTCCTTTGCATGACATTTGGTTTCAGAGACACTTACACGACAATGTTTGCGTGAAATGTTAATGTGTGTAACAGTAACTTAGTAACTCTTTTACGAAACATTTGTGAAGGCATTTGTGAAGCAAAATTGGCTATCGTTCAAAAGACGTTTTACTGGATATTACTATAGTGCAGTCACGTTTTTATTCTATGTTAATTTTTTTTTTTTTTTTTTTTTTTTTTGAAATATAAACTTTAGTTCCGTTGTGCCAGGCTTTTTCACTTCTCGGATATTACATTGCATATTACAATTACCTGTAGTCTCTCTAAACTGATCTAAATAACCAAGAACGATATTTGGTGATTAGAATGCATCAATTAATGATGCTACACCTTCAATTTCAACTATATTTAACCGTATTCAGGATCAACTGCATTGGCGGATCCAGGATTTCCCGTACGGGGGGCGCCCGGCCCGTGGGGGGGCACCAACCAAATTTTCACCTATTTTTGCCCATAAATCGAGATAAACTGCATGAAAATGAAGAAAATTTTGGCCACAGGGGATGGGGGGCACGCCTCCTGTGCCCCCCCTAGATCCGCCAATGAATTGGAGGTGGCGCATTTGAATCGCCATCTCAGATACCCGTAGTTACGCACCTGGAATGATGATACGGCTAATGTAGACAGTCCGTCGACGTACGGACCCAGAATGTTGTGTTCTCTCACCCTCAGGCTGTGCTTGCCACTGAAATATAGAATAACTTACATTAAAATACATTACAATTGAACCCTGTCTTCAACCACCCCTATCCCGTATTCCGAGATCCCCTGTTATTCGTACCTATATGTTACAGAATTTAAAAAAAAACATTTGTCATTCAAATGAAAATTCCGTTTTAAAACCATCTATTGTTTGCCATGGCCCCAATGAAGGTGTTGTACACCACAGAAATTGTATTTCACTAGAAATTTCAAAGTGGGCCTTAATTAAATACAACCTCATCTCGATGCAAACATGTTTTTTCTTCAAATAAAATTTTTTTTTGATGTAAATGTCATTGGAAAAGAAGCGCAAACACAGGCATGACTGTGCATGAGATGTGTTTTACATTGACATTTTGTAGTAAAACTTGTAATTAGGATACATTTCATTGGAATCTTTAACATCGTTTAAATAATAAAGGACTCATTTTAGCGCATTTCTGAAAGTTTTTTATTCCCAGTACTTTGATAACGTTTTTGAAGTGTGCACCATACTGACATACTAAGAGACAATTGTGGCAGTTGATTCATGATACATACCCTTTCGGATCTAAAAGATCTCGCACCCTCTCGTTGTATATTTCCATGTACGAGACTTCGACCTTGTATGAGATCTCAGGGTCATTGTTGTCCATGATCTTGTTGAAGAGTTTGTTGCAGAGACGGGGGATGATCCCCTGATTATCCATTGTGCCCATCATTGTGTACGATTTACCAGATCCTGTGATAGAAAGCGAAATTGCAGATATTAAGAAATGTAACAACAAGTTAGATCATCACATTGATTTAGTGCAAAGTGTCTACAGCATCATTTGAAAACGAATGTACCTGCTCATTGACGGATCTAAGAGGGGGCGTGCACATTCCTAAACACCTTAATTTCCTTCATTTCTGTCTCATCTGATCTTTTGTTTGTGGCAAAAGTTGAAGGGCATCTCCAAAAACAACACTGAAGCATCTCTGGTGCCCGTTGAACTTAAACTTTCACTAGTAAACACTTTCACTAGCAAAGCCCTGGGTTTGGACTGCCCCGTCTTATTTACCCTCCTACCCGTAAATCCCGTCAGGGCCCGTCATCACATTACCCCGCTGGGGTATTCCTAGTATCAGCTTATCTGCCCGTCAGCCGATCAGCTGAGATACCCCGTTGTAGTCATATGTTTTGACCACTGTTACTTGCAAACCGAAATGTGTTCTATCGAGACATTTAGCACATTTCCAATTTTACTATGTGTAATTCTGAATCAACATCGACAATGGAAGTACGCCACACAGGCCTGTAACCCACATCGTACTTCATCAATCTACCAACAAAGCAAATATCAATGGGCATTTGCACAAAAAAGCGATCAGTGTTATGCAGACATCTCCGTTTTGAATAGGACATTATGTCAGCATACAATTGGGCATTTTCAATACACAGGAAGCACCAGCAACACAATGCATGCATCTGAAAGAGATCGTTTCAAACACTTCGACAATTGAAATGCCATTTTTCCGCAAAGTTGAAACTGATATACTTGTGGACATTACTCACTACCTTGGCTAAGCTTGCCGACAACAGAGGAGAATACACAATCATGAACTGACCTCAGAATGGTCTGGATTCGCAAAGATATACTCTGTGTGTCAACCCGGGGGTGGGAAAGATTTTATTGATAATCATTTTACAAACTATTGACCTTATTAGGGATTTTATTTTCTATCGGCGCACTTTCAAAACATCGAAATGTAACATGAACGGTTTAAAAAAAAGAACCAGTCTCAAAATGAGTTACGACAAAGTTGATTTCAATATGAAAGCAAAAGGAAAATGTGAAAAATGTCCTCTGTGAATCATAATAATCGATCGGAAAAGTTACTAAGTATCATTATATTTCAGTCACATTCTGCCTCCTGTAGATCACGCAAGGCAGATTCGATCTCTGGGGTGAAATATTACGGATCTACACGCGCAGGGAGAGGGACTTGTGGAGTCTAATCCCCAAGAAATGGCAGATTAAGATATAACTTGAGTAACAGAGCGCTGAAGTTATGATGAGAAATCGTCGATTTAAAGTCCAGGGGCTCCAGTCGCTAACGCTTTACTTTTTAAATTATACTTGTCACGTATTAGAGTATGATACTGGGCGAAAACTTAAGTGAAGCAAATTTCAAATTTATTCACTCTGAAGTGGCCTGGTCACATGTTGTCATCGTTCTGAAATGACTGCAAATCGCTTGCACTGAACGTTTATACTAATAAACTTCTTGCTTTCCAGTTTTTATCTTGGTTTAGGTCAATCTTATTGTAATATATTTACAACTATTAAACAAAGTATTTTGTTAGCTTCATCACGTCCTGTTTCGCACAAAACGAAAACAAATGTAACTCAGACATCTAGCAATTGCCATCGATTGCATCAAGTTACAATCAAATTCACGAAGCCAACAAATTCTTGGGGAGTTTCCATAACTAATTTCCGCCACACACACAAACATTCAATATAAACTCCATCTTTTAAACCGATGGCATTGTAAAAAGACTAGAACGAGGGTTTCTAGACTTCGGATATAATTTATTAACTCTGGCACAAAATACATGTAGTCTCATGAAAGGTGCAAGTTGAACTAAATCAAACATGGCTACTAATGATGCTAACGCATAACTCTAATTAACCAATAGGATAGTCTGTAGACTGTGACATGACTTGCAGGTGCAGGTAGGTGGGAAGCCTGTGGCACCCCTGGTGTTAACTCTAACTGCAGTCTCTAGACTGCAGCACTCCTGGTGGTAACTTT